>OY759270.1:3113636-3141136 GCA_963662155.1 Lamellibrachia columna | reverse complement strand
GGAGTGTGAACATGAACTAGTCATATTAGTGATGCCACCTGGCGGCAACAGTCAGTATTCCGGTCTGGCCCAGACTCTCGGGAGTTCAAGAAGGCGGGAAAGAGTCGGCTAAGTGCTGGCGGTTGACAGAGCGACAGACGGTGGCGCCACGTCACGCAGACTTGTTAATCGATGCTTCTGAGAGTTCTGTTACATTAAAACCACATTGTATGGTAAATTAAAATAATTTAAAATGAGCAAGGAAACACATTTCTTTCTCTGTCATATAAACAAATGTATAACTGATATCGGTGATGTGTGTTTGTGTTCGAGGTAAGAGGGATATCATTTGTGGCACTATTGGTTTTGTATGCATTTAATGACACATCAGTTTGGTATTATATAGATCCAATGATGACAGATTAATGTGGTGTTTAAATGTAACAAAGGCCTTCTCTCAAATATCAATGCATAAAAACATCTCGTGATTTCTAATGTGAATATATATACACTTTATTGTTGTTGCATTTTATATTGATCTATGCGCAATGGACAATGGACAATGGACAATGGACAATGGACAATTGCAATTCGAACATAGAAACAAGCAGGGCGTCCGCAGGAATTTTTCCGAAAAAAATTCCAGATCCAGATCCGGGGGGGCTGCCTCCCACGGACGCCCCTGGAAACAAGTGACCCAGAACGGGCGGGCGGGAGTTCTGGGCGTCAGTGGGAGGCAGCCCCCCCGATCTGGATCTGGATATAAATATATATATATAAATTATGTGTGTGAATAATCAATGTCCAGCAACTACAGGAGAGAAATGAACACTGTCTGACGGCTGAATTTGATATGTCCCAAGCCTTGTATAGTGTATGTATATATGTATGTATGTATGTATGTATGTATGTATGTATGTATGTATGTATGTATGTATGTATGTATGTATGTATGTATGTATGTATGTATGTATGTATGTATGTATGTCTGTATGTGTGTATGTATGTTTGTTTGTTTGTTTGTTTGTATGTAAGTATGTATGCATGTATGTATGTATGTATGTATGTATATATGTATATATATATATATATATATATATATATATATATATACACACACACACACACACAAACACGCACGCACGCACGCACGCACGCACGCACGCACGCACGCACGCACGCACGCACGCACGCACACACACACACACACACACACACACACACACAATATCAGGCTTGTTAACAAATGCAAATGCATTTGAATGCGCATTTAAATGTTGAGCATTTGAATGCGCGTTCAAATTTGTCAAATGCACAATCAAATACATATGTAATTCTTTGAATAATTTTTATTGTTAGATTCACTTTCATAAGTTCACAACATGCCATTGAAAAAAGTGCTCTGTAGTGAGCAGTATCGTCATCAGATTATGAAATCATTGTCTGACCTGTGAATCCACTTTCACAACTTTCTCTTTGAAAAGAGCAGTGTAGGTCAGTGGTCAACTGGTCAATGGCTGAGCTGTTATTCAAACAACATGAAAAGACCAACAGTTATTGGTCTATAAATTGATGGCTTCAGAGATTACCTGTTCAATTAAACAATGCAGACAAATGACTCCATTGTGTTGTGTTGGCACTGTTGGGGTGGGTAGGGGTGGCAGCTCATTAGGGGGAGTAAACATTAGCAATGCCAGCTCTAACTATTTACAGCCAAAGAGTGATAGCTGCAATAGTCCAGCAGGTTATCATCCTAGTGGCTCCACCAGTGGACAGTCTATTGTCTTGGGTCATAGTTCACAATAAACTGTCAATTGTCTACTCCTCCCACTCCACCCTCCCATTTCCACCACCTCTGCAGGTTTAGGTGTGACTCATTGTATGACTCTACAGACATATTCATGTAGTGGGACTGGTATGTAGTGGGACTTAGTGGTTACAATAATGTACTACTATATTTATTAAATACATTAATACTGTGTTTGTATACATTACGTTGTTTTTTTCTCCAAATACAACAAAACGTTAATATAAAGCCAAAACATATGAAATTAATTCAAATGCATTTGCAAATGTGTAACCAAAACATTTGCATTTGAATGCGACCCCAAAACATTTGCATTTGCATTTGAATGCGTTCCTGGAAAATGGCATTTGCATTTACATTTGCTTATACAAGGCTTTGAACAAATCAAATTCATCCATCGGCGTTCCGTTCTCTCCTGGGGTTGCTCGACATTGATTATCTGATGTAGAACGATGTAATAACGAGCCCGCATCATTTCCCGCCGTCCGGGCAATTGGTCTGGTAATATAACAAACCTTTTAATAAAACGCAGTCCTCCACACGGAATCCTAATGGCACAGATTGCTGCTATCGATCGAAGTATTTGTCATGCAGTCGAAACATTTAGAATCTCCCCCAATAAACTGCACCAGCATCGTCGTTAGCGAAGTTAACAATCATCATCAGTAGCACATTAATTTGTTTTTCAACACTTGAAAGGAATTAGCACAGTGATAACTAGCAATATAATTTGCACATTTATTATAAATTTGGGTAATTATTATAATTTGCCAAAATCACGAGAATTCATTCCAGATTTTTGCTACATCGTTAAATGACCAATCACAGAAATTGCGACGCACGGGCGTTGCAGTGTTATATAAGCGGTGCCGGTGGTGTTAGTGCATAGCCAAAGAGTGAACGTTTGAAGGAATCGTCATCCATCCAAGATGGCGTCTCTCCCCGCTGTTGTCTCGCTGCTGATGCTGCTGCTGCTGCTCGTAGCGTCAGGTTGGTGAACTACTGATATCTCTCACCGTAGTCTTCGGCCATTATGCAGTTTTCGCCTACTAAAAGGCAATATTAAACGATATTCATTGGTTAACTGATACGACGGTAGGTGGGAGTTTCTTATAATTACAATGGCTCATTTATCTAAACTTTCGATCTAAAAGTACATATAATTGAACAATATTACATTTCTTGTTTTCAATCTTTATTGCTGTACATGTACGTCAGAAATTGTTTGAATCGAGAATTTTATATGGGCGGCTAAAACTTTTAATTTCCCTGTAGGCCACTCCAGGATTTTCCGTCTCACCAGTAAAATTTTTACGGGACATTGCGATACTGATTTTTTTAATTTATAAAATGTCAGTTCTTCCAAAACTGTAATCGTAATCTTTCATCAAATGTCAGTTCTTCCAAAACTGTAATCGTAATCTTTCATCTCTCAATTGTTGAAACTACACGATTTGGCGACGGAATTAAATAGTTTTACAGCATATTAGAGATCGATATATGGAAAGCTTTTAGAGAACGAACGTTATGAGGAAGGTTCTTTGTCTATCCGGCTATACGATGTAGTCGCCAGGGTTCGGTCAATCCAATCGCACGGTAACGGTTGTATATATATACTTTCTATCCTGTGGTGAGCCGTGTTATTGCGGAGATATTTGGTGTATGCGTACACAAGATATCAGTATAGACGCCCTATATGTTAGGCAACCAATCAGTAAATTTTACTGTACATAATTTGCCAGCTGTGTTTGTACTTGCGCGATTCGCGCTAGGCAGCATTTGTGATTACGCGGTTGAACAGTCACATCAGCCTGAAACTTGCAAGTTTGATTAAACATGTGGTTTCTCAAAAGCCAGTTTGACCTGAGCGTCTATGTGTAACCAGACAGCACGCATCAACCCGGTCCTTTTAGTTAGGCCGCACGTACTTGTCTGGTTACTGGAAGACGTAGCTGGAACACCTGGAATATTTCCAAAATTTAGACTTTTTCTGTAAACATGCAGAACGAATGTCTTACGTGAATGTGGTACGTGAACGTGTAATGTGAACGTTTTACGTGACTGTGGTACGTGAACGTGTAACGTGAACGTTTTACGTGAATGTGTTACACCGTGTTGTGTGTGTTGACAGGTCTTGCTGCTCCGAATAAGTTCTGCATATTCAACCGTCACCTCTTCAAGCCACTCCAGGTGATCCCGACCACCTCCGCCTGCAAGTACTGCGTCTGTTCCGAGGAGACGCTCGAACCCGTGTGCTTCCCCATCCAGTGCCCGGCCCCGGCCTGTTCCAACCCCGTCTTCGAGTCGGGACGCTGTTGCGCCATGTGCCCCGGACCAAGTACGTATGACGTCATTGGCGTGCTCTCTTGGTTATTCTGGAGGACATAGCAAGCTTCCACTTTGGTGACAGATGAGGAATTGGACGTGAACTAATTGATGGAACAGATGCGCTGAAGGCGTTGCATGAGTTCGTTTTGCTAAAATAATTGCGATTGATGAAAGCCGTGTACAATTTTGTTTCCTGGGAATGCCAGGAAAGCTCGTTTTATGACAAACCGCACTAACCAGCAATTTAGTATGTATGGAAGAAAACCTGACTATTTAACATGACGAACTTCACTTTTATGCTGCCGTCCTACAAGCAATAAATACGTCTGTATATTGCCCAACCCGCTAGTCGGAAGACATATTATAACATGACGTGATCTAGTACAATTCTTCCGAATGCATCCAAGATGCGGCAAACACTATGTATTAGCGAATACTAAATGTACCAATACGCATGAAATAAACACAAATAGATTGCATGGTTTGACAGAGTAATGCCATATAAACATATAATATAATATGATTGGAAATATCTTATAGTGTGTTTATACAATTAGGCTGCTTTCCTTAGCAGTTCTCTACGCTACAGGCAATGCATATTGTAAAATAAAAACATATCACTAGCGCTACTTTTTCTGCGCAAAAGAAAACTTTAACTGGTCTGAAGATCATTGAATGTTTAGTCGTGTATCGTCTGTCGCTTGACTTACACACGTCTGTCCTCTTGCAGAGACCGACTGTCTGGTGGACGGCGTGACGATCGAGGCGGGACAGTCCATGACGATGCCACTCAGCTCAAAGTGCTACAAGATCTGTGTGTGCCCCAATGGCGCCAAATCCGGGGTTGGGATACAGGCCGCCTGCACCCGGGTCTGTAGGGTTTTCTAGGCATCATGAAGCCACGTGATCAGGTTTATGGACACTGCAGATTGACGACGATAGACCAAGGGTGCTGGTGAACTACCTAGGTAGTATAGTTTAGCATGTGTTTGTATTTTATGTCACGTTTCGTCGTAATTACGTGATGGTGCATTCCATAGAAAACTGTGAACGCGAAATGGTATAAATATGTTGCCCTAATAAAGACAGTTAGTTGATTCATTACACCGGTTGATGTTCCGTCATGTTCATAGTCTTCACGTTGGGAGTGAGCTAATTGTAAGCCAGGTGTAGGAGAGTACAAAACGAGACTGAATGAGTACGTAATTAGGGCCTATATGTTGACAAAATAAAAGAGGACATTTGAGAAACTATGCTACTATAACAATAGTCGTAATGTATTGCTAATAACTGTAGTTGTCCGACAGTCCAGTAAGCATAATGTCAACATATCTTCAATTTCGTGATAACTTACGTCGAAGTGAATTATTTCGACGTAGTGCTTTGTGGTCGGTATGCTGCTGGCTATGCCCATGTTTCCTAGAATAGTGGTGCCTGAAACACAAGCACATAACACAATAGTTCCTCGAAATGTGCTAAACACAATCTTCACACGTGCGCAAGAGAACGAAGTGTTTACATCGTTCAGACGATCCGATTTGTCTATCGGAGAACAGACAAAGAAAGGTATCTACACGTGGCGCCGGTTTGTTACAGGTCTAGATACTGACTAATGTGGCCACCTCACTAGCTTCCAATATGTGAATATGTTTGGCTCGAATGTCACTTTTGCTCATTGTTCCTAAAGCCGGGTTGGTGTTAGAATATGAAGGTCTGCCAAGGGAGAAGTGCAAAGCGCTTTGAACGGCCCTAAAGACAAGATGCAGTGTCACATAAGAACTTTTCTTTGTTAACTTTTATTTCTTTATAATATCGCAAAAATTACACAATTATTGTATATAGAAAAAAACGCTCCGAAGTGAAAACAAAGGGTGTGACGTAACGGCCGTGACGTAACGGTCATTGTGTGTCCTGTTAAAGTCATTTCGTCACCGAGATACCTTAGTTATGAAGAACGCCTAAAAGAATGTGAGTCAACAACCCTAGATACATGAAAGTTAAGAGGAGATAACATTTAATTTTAAGATATTTAATGGGTATGACAATATTGATAAACAATTTTGTTCCCCACATAAGAAAGAAAGATAATGAAGATTGCATATAAGAAAGTACTCGTTCTCACAGAGGACTATCCGTGAATGCAACCAATTATCAACAGATTGTGCCATTCGCAAAGGAGATCGCATTAGTCTCTACATTGCCATTGGTGCCAACTACTTTCACCAAGCGGCCAACCATAGTACTACTCTCACTTTCGCGAGGTGACGGGTCAATGTTGTCTGAACACACTGTAATTCTGGGCGGTATTTTAAGCTTGAACCCTAAATAATATGTTCAGCCTTTGTTAATTTCTATTATTGAAACATATAACTGCGCCACCATTAATTACTAATGAAAAACTCGTTGAGCGTCGTCACATTGTTTTAATGTTTATAAATATAATTAAGCAAATTAATGTTTTAAAAATAGTATTAAAGGTATTATTTACACATGTTGTGGAGAATATCTGCAAACGCCACGCACGTGAAGCAGACAGGAGTGGCGATTCAAAATAGCCGACCCTGGGGGAGGAGATGACACCACGTGGTGAAGATCTGGGTGTAACTACACATCGAACTATCGATGCATCGCATTAGAGTTGAAAATGAAAATAAATAGTACAAAGCTAATTTTGTCGAGGATAGTTGCAAAACAATCTTGTGAATAAAGGGAGCAATATGGCGCTCAATGCAGGATAACTATGCGAATTCGACATCGAAAGAGGTAACTAAATTTATTTTACGCATAACATGTTTAATCATTTACATGTCCCGTAGTTCAGTATGCATTGTGCATGCATTGTGTTGGCTACTGTATATATTGAATGTTAATAACGTAGAAATCGAGGTAGGCCCTGATTCTATAGAAGTACCCGGATGTTGACACCTGTGCCTTGATATTATCCCAAAAGTATCGCAATAGTTATGAAACTATCGCAGTATTATTGCAATAGTAACACAGCTATAATACTAATACTATCGCAATAGGAAAACTGTCCCCAATAATCACCTTTATTGATGATGATGTGCAGTTGTCAGAAATAGCAGAATAGTGTTATTCAGCAGCATGGAACTACTTTGTGCCGCTTCCAACAAACCCGAAAAGACAAACTTGGAGAAACTGACCCGCCACCTAGTGAGTACCAATACGCTACGTTATCGTCGCGCCACCTGTTCAACACTTGAGGGGTTACGGAACTATCCGATAGGCGGCACCTTGTGCAATACCTTGGAATTAGGACGTCGCTGCGTACACGCATGCCATGGTTGGAGTCAGACACCTGTGGCTAGTACGTCTTTATGAAACGTTATAACAGGTACACGTTATACCCACATGCACGACCACATATTCTACCTACATCCGCAACAGCAACGTTATGACTTATGTCCTAATAGGATTGGGAGATTGTATGCTGTGGATGAGCAGGTCATAGGTCAAGCGACCTATGCCAGGAATAGTGTAGTGTATTAGGATTTACAACCCACCTGTGACGCTTTCCTACAAACTACTAATGTAGTACGCTTACGGACTGGCTCACGCTCGCACTTGCACTCACACACGCACTCACTCACTCACGCACGCACGCACGCACGCACGCACGCACGCACGCACGCACGCACGCACGCACGCACGCACGCACGCACGCACACAACCGGGTATGTATCACATATATTACAATTTAACGAGCCGTTCTCGAACAGCTAGAAAAAACATTGTGCCGCCTTGACATAAATAAAACGTCCACAACAACGCCTGTGTTTCGGCGACAAACGTATTCTGTGTAAATACTGGTATGCCACTATCGTTATACATGGACATAAATAGGACATTTGTGCGCTACGTGCATTTATATACTTTCAAACAAAGATACTTGCAAGGACTGACTCGCAAATGTTCGCGTGGATATCCTGTACCTGTGATTAAGGTAATTCTCGATAAGCCAATGATTTCCTTGTTCAATCGCCAGCTGTAAATGTGGATGGAAATCTTTAAAAATCTTATTAAACTCTACTTAGGGGCAGGCAGATCTAAAGTCCTGGCATTTATCCCCGCATTGGCATAATTACGTTCGGGTACTTGCCGACTTCTATATATACAGTAATCACAACATGCGCCCACAACCCTGACCGTCTGACTTCCTAGGAGTGTTGGCCAGTAATCTAGACAAGACATACGCTATTACGAATAATCCGACGTCGTTTGCATTTCACAAAAACGACAGAAGCGCATACGACTTTCGTAAGACGTAACACAACAATGCAACCGAAACGTGCACTACTCTGGTGACCCTACTGCGCCAGTGACAGTTGACTGTCCATGTCACTAGTATATATGTCTGAGGACACCACTGAAGTTTATAGTTGTAGATTCATAAGCACATATATATCCATTCCGGACGTTGTCGACTGGAGCAGTCAACAGTGGTTGAGGGCCGTCCTCGGAGTAGATCTCAATCCCCGTCCTGCAGGTAATAGTGACGTATCAAGTGAATGGACTCGTGCTATTGTCACACCAGATTAAACAGTACTTTACGGTTACGGTTCGCTATACGCGATCGATATTCAAAACATCATGTTATTATGTTATTATGTTATTAAAACTGTATATGATGATAGTCTGCCTTTTCATATTAACATTGCATTGTCTCTATGCAAAAGGGAACGAACCATTGCAACTGAATAACTTTGTAGCACAAAGACTAGAAAGTAGGTTTCTCTGTCGAGAGGACTCAGATTCCAATCTTCTGGCTACGAAGTCTGGACAATTTCCTTCACTCCACATTGCGTCAGTTTACTCTATTAATTAATCGAGTGCCTGGCTGTATGCACTAGTGGAATATCGAATATCGTTTGCTCGGTATTAACTTCGTGGTATAAGGAAATGGACGACATACCTCGTAGAACTTGTCAATATGCTCGAAGTTAGTGGATTGACTGAAGGGTGACCTGGCGACCAGGTCTTCGAAGTAAGGTCGGAGATTGGCGTAGTCGGCAATTCGTTTCCTGTTGCACTGTACAACGCAATAACTGTCAGTCAGATTTAGTCTTTTGCTTTTTTTTCTAACTCATTAAGAAATGTTCGGCACAATTATTGACCTAGTATACCAAAGTTGACCATTATTGTCACACGCCTATATTTCCATTCACAATGTATTTCGTGCTCAACCTTGCAGACGTTAGATTTCGTTATCATTTCGGGTTGATGTCGTGCGCACCCTCGGTGGTGTGATCTGGCATGAATGTGTGTAGTAAAAATCATCTACAGACGCCGAATAGGACGACTCGTGTGTGTATAATTGTGTTCACATTCTTTCCACAGAGATGAAATAATTTCACTTAAATGTGATGTTTTGGTCATTCTTATTTACGTACGACTCTTCCGTTCTAATTTTAACACCACTGTCACACGATTACAAGATTGGAAAACCAACCTATCAACAATAAGCAATAATTTAACAATATAAATTACCAACGTTTGTTTGTCATAATTTGTATTTGTTGTAGTTTACCTTTGATACGTGGCTACTAATATAATTTGACAACAGCAACAAAACTGTGAAAGCGCCGACTGTTCTTTACAGTATTTAAATATGCGACGTACGTTGAAACGTTTATAATATATTCTGTCGAATCGGACGAGAATCGTATACAGCCCGACGTCAACCTCGGTGATAGAGTCGCCAGTCAAATACCTCTTCTTTGATAGAATGCCGTCCAACTGAAACGTAACAACGCGTCATTCTAAGTGTTGTTTAATTATACGTACTAGCACAGGGGCCGGGTACGTTCTGGACGTGCGATGACGCTGAAGTAGTTCGCTGTCAGATAAGCAGAGAAACAAGGTTACGCCTACTATATTTGAAATCAGCAGACGATGTACACTTCCGGTCCATTTTGTCAGCCATCTGTAGTCCGCTGACGTTGGCAAAACTTCAACAACCGGAAGATGGCGCATTTGTTGTGAAAATGTGTATGCCATATAAAGGCGAATATATTATCAACTAAATACTTATAGTGAGTAAGTAAATTAAAATTGAACCTTCGTCATCAGGTTCAGACTTCCCGACAGTAGCGCCACTCAGCATATACCCACTGCCACAACTTGATTATAAATTCAAAATGGACAGTGCGGAGTGTTGGCTTGGCAACGTAATTGTTGTTTACGATTTGTTACGTCATTGCAATGGTGCATTTGAGTATACGTAACATAGGTTAAAAGTTTATTTTGTTCCTATGCGCATTTTGAACGCAAGCACTATCCACAATTGTATGCAACAGCCATTGTGAGATTTATAAAAAACATTGGAGTTTACCAAATGAAATGACGATGTGCAGAATCTGCATATCAAATGTAAGTTGTGGCAGTGGTGGAATCGTGACTTACATTACATTCACCAGGTGGTGCCACTGGTGGGGAGTTTGTAGATATGTCACTGGTTGTTCAAGTCTACCTGTGACATTACATAAGCAATAAATGCACTGGATGGCACCTACACAAGAATGCTGCCGAAAACCCTAAACGTGTCATGGCGCAATCACATGACCAACCAAGAACTGTACGGCTCCCTCCCACGGATCACCACCATCGTGAGACAACGGCGTCTTCGTCTGGCAGGTCATGTGATGCGCCATGACGAAGCAGCCAACAAAGTCCTGCTCTGGAAGCCCGATGGCCCTCGGAGAAGAGGTCGACCAACAACAACTCTGCAAAAACATCCTAGAGAAAGACACGAATCTCAGCGGGACAAATTTACTCACTGCAATGAAGACCACAACACACTTCGTGATGTTTAAAATTCGAAAAACATTTGATTGTGAAAGGCAAGATATGTGTGAACTTACCATGTCTAAAGTATCAAACACTTTCCCTACTGCTTTGTTGTACGTGTGCTCCGTAATGGCACGTCCTGCTTTGTAAACGCCTTGGCCTAAATCTCTGAAATGATACAGGCGTACCCCATCATCTAAACGTCAAATATGTGTTACGTGTCATAGCAAATGCAACATCAACAAAACTTATACTAGCCAAAGAAGCCGAAGTAAAATATCCGACGTCCCTCAGCCTAACGTCGACGTGCTTGAAGCTGCAGGCGGTTTGGTGGGTGAATAGAAAGTATTTATAATGAAATTGAAACAAACTACTGTGAAATATAACAAACCAAAGTTTGGATGATGCAGTGTTGAGATGGGGCTGTTAAATGCACCCCGACTGTTAAGACTGACAATGTCTTAAGACAGGACCTTTTGGAGCCGAATAGTAGGCGCATCGTGGAATGGAAGAAATGGAAGAAATACACCTAGCGGTTACACCTGGACTTAGGGGTTTAGTAAGCTAACGAATGCCGTCGTCTGGTGATAATGTTCAAGGGAAAAGATGTTTGTAGGCTGGTACACCCACCACGCCACGCACGTCATTTGGAAAGTTCTATTCCATTCTAAAATGCATTAAAGGTACACAGCGATCAGACGTTGTGCCTTTATAGTGTTTTGCTTACGAGTTAATGACGTCTTCTAAGTCGTCGATCTCTTCCCGTAGTCGAGGCGGATACAAATCCAAGCGGCGCTGTTCCTCCGTCCGACAGAACTGCTGGAAGTTGGTGTTGAACATACGAACTATGTCCTTCGATTTGTTATTCACCATCGTGTTGTTCTGCTTGTCCCACAACACAGGCACCGTCATCTTGCCCTTGTAGTCTACAAAGAGCAATACTGTTGGTTCGGTGTATCGCCTATCTGTTTTGTATGGTTAACACGCGTCAAAGCTACATATGCAATTATTTCATGCAAATGCGTAGATACTTCCTATTGTTAATCCATATCGTAGCATACACAATTTTTATATTACTAGAACCATGGCGAAATATGATGGCGATGGTGATATTGAAGAAGACGACGATTAGGAAAGTGCTAAAATTCCAGCAGTTAAATTTCTACAACAAACCGGGAATCGCGTGTCTATATATATGTTCTATTCCTGCGAATCCATTCACGGAATCCTTGGTACACGCAGGCGCCTAGAACAAAGGGAATACAACGATAAGTCTTCGGTGGGTGGGAGTGGGGGTGGAATTACAGCTGCATCAACAAAGATGGGAAACAGCCGACAAAATGTACTATCGTTTAATAAACATTCCCAGTTTTCATCCCGTAAATCCCGACTGTCACGACCCAATCTAGATTCTCTAATCTAGATTACATAGTTATGATCCGAAAAAATCCGGTATATAATGTTAACATACAAAGATCGTGTCTTATGTGAGACGACGTTTCTCACCGTGTCGTCGAACAACCATCCCCTGTCCGTCAACTTCCAGTGGACCACGTCGCTCGTGACGACGTCGTCGAGTCCCTTCAGGTTGCGGGCAATGAGGGTGCGCTGGGCCCATGGACAGGCCAGGGAAACGTACAGATGGTAGCGGCCAGTCGCCGGCCGGAACTCGGGCGAATCGTCTAGGTGAACACGTGGTCGCATCAAGCAGGGATTAGGACGGCGATAAGTCGGATTAACGGACACACCGGTTACAGACGTACATAAACGTAACGCATTATTTAGAAGACGATTGAAAATACGGTAAATTACGATCGGGTATTCTATAATTTCTTATTTGTGATCGTCAACACATTGAGCTAGGACACCAAAGACCGTTTTATTTTCCATTCCTGACCATCTTCCTTCAAACTCCCTGTCTCCACCTTTCATCTTCACTTGCACTGTCGGGGTCAGACCACAACACAATGGCGATCAGTGACCCCTAAGAACGTTTATTCTACGATACAATTTAACGTTTGACACCCTGTTAAAATCAAGTTTAGTTGATTTCGTGTTTGAAATGGTTGATGTTGATTTACCATCTCGTTTTGTGCTATCATTCCCCCAAACTAGCACATACATTGGTGAATACATTTTTTAAAATTTGCCAGTCCACGTATTTGCCGTTTACAACATTATATTATCATTAATTCTATACATCTTATCAACATAGATGAATAGTCAGCATCACTTTTCACGCCCTTTTCGCATTTTATCAAGTGCTGGTGAAATAGTAATGGCGGGCATATCGTGTGTGTGGAGTGTGTGGTCTACAATGAAGGTTCTACCTGAGATCGTTCCACGAACAGCGGCTTGCACCAGCGTTGACGGCTTCTTGCTTCTCGTTTTGGACTGTGTCGCCACCTGCCGACTGTCACAAGTACTGGACGCAGGACCTGTAGATATGGAAGGGATCATGTAGGCGTTCGACGCATGTACAGCACAGTCTACATAAGACTTAACCCTGTTTATATGCACCCAGAGTGTATTTTTTAAACATATTAAAAATAAAAATATTACTATAATCCAGCTTGAGTATGTACGTTATATTACTCCTACTCGCTTTGAATCTCGGGCGCTAAAGTTTCACAGGTTCAGCTACGATGGGGTCGTGATACTTCACCCCGATAGTGCCCTTTCTACGAGCAATCGAATTACCCTTTGTAGTTATTGCGTAAAATTGTCCGCAACGTCATGCGAACAATCGCATACAACGTCATGCGAACAATCACATACAACGTCATGCGAACAATCACATACAACGTCATGCGAACAATCACATACAACGTCATGCGAACAATCACATACAACGTCATGCGAACAATCACATACAACGTCATGCGAACAATCACATACAACGTCTTGCGAACAATCACATACAACGTCATGCGAACAATCACTTACAACGTCATGCGAACAATCACATACAACGTCATGCGAACAATCACATACAACGTCATGCGAACAATCACATACAACGTCATGCGAACAATCACATAAAACGTCATGCGAACAATCACATACAACGTCATGCGAACAATCACATACAACGTCATGCGAACAATCACATACAACGTCATGCGAACAATCACATACAACGTCATGCGAACAATCACATACAACGTCATGCGAACAATCACTTACAACGTCTTGCGAACAATCACATACAACGTCATGCGAACAATCACATACAACGTCATGCGAACAATCACATACAACGTCATGCGAACAATCACATACAACGTCATGCGAACAATCACATAAAACGTCATGCGAACAATCACATACAACGTCATGCGAACAATCACATACAACGTCTTGCGAACAATCACATACAACGTCATGCGAACAATCACTTACAACGTCATGCGAACAATCACATACAACGTCATGCGAACAATCACATACAACGTCATGCGAACAATCACATACAACGTCATGCGAACAATCACATAAAACGTCATGCGAACAATCACATACAACGTCATGCGAACAATCACATACAACGTCATGCGAACAATCACATAAAACGTCATGCGAACAATCACATACAACGTCATGCGAACAATCACATACAACGTCATGCGAACAATCACATACAACGTCTTGCGAACAATCACATACAACGTCATGCGAACAATCACATACAACGTCTTGCGAACAATCACATACAACGTCATGCGAACAATCACATACAACGTCATGCGAACAATCGAACAATCACATACACTTATTCACAACGTTATGCGTCTTTTCTACGACTGTTCCAAGTTACTGTCACTGACCGCGTTTCACAAGTTATTTGGTAAAAGGCGGATATTACTGGTTCAATTAACAGAGGCCGTCGCCTTCGACACACACACATAGATTCTGGGTCTCGTTTTCGCAAAAAAAGATTTCATTTCGAAAGATTATGAAAGTATGCTTAAGATTTGACACCTTTGATGTGAGGCCGCGACATTGAATACAAAACCGTGATTCTGCCGGTTTATGCGTGAGAGTTGGCACTTGCGCCAAGGCATAGATGAGCTACCAACTTATCGCGCCGGTAGGATGGGTATTTTTCTATTGTATTTAATTAACGAACGCAACATGATTATGATGATAGTAATCGTCGTCGATGGAGTCATTATTTATCATATGTCACATATTTACGAGTTCACGCAAGTTTTTTTATTTGACACATATATCTTTTGGATCACAAATATTGGACAGTTTGTTTAAACATATTCATCATGTGTGCGTGTGCGTGTGCGTGAGTGTGTATGTTTCATATTACTCCGCCTTCCTCACTACTCATCATACGTCTACAATACTTCCTATTCCCACTAAACTCTCCCGTTCCCACCCCTGTCTTCCCAGCCTCCCTTCCCTTCTGCAATTGAGCCTCACCGACGGGAGACGTTTGAAGCAGCACTGGAACGAGGCGGGGTCGCGCTGGAGACAAGTAGGAGACGACTCGCTGGAGCGTGAAGGACATGGTCGAGTGATCACGTCACTGACGCAGGCGACGTCGATGATCGTGATTCCTGGTTGAAATTCCGTAATTACGTTCTTGTTGTGGTCACTCGTGCGGTCACATTAATGTGGTCAGACACAATCGTCGTCAGTTCTTGTTGTGGTCACTCATGCGGTCACATTAATGTGGTCAGACACAATCGTCATCAGTTCTTGTTGTGGTCACTCATGCGGTCACATTAATGTGGTCAGACACAATCGTCATCAGTTCTTGTTGTGGTCACTCATGCGGTCACATTAATGTGGTCAGACACAATCGTCATCAGTTCTTGTTGTGGTCACTCGTGCGGTCACATTAATGTGGTCAGACACAATCGTCATCAGTTCTTGTTGTGGTCACTCGTGCGGTCACATAAATGTGGTCAGACACAATCGTCATCAGTTCTTGTTGTGGTCACTCGTGCGGTCACATTAATGTGGTCAGACACAATCGTCATCAGTTCTTGTTGTGGTCACTCATGCGGTCACATTAATGTGGTCAGACACAATCGTCATTAGTTCTTGTTGTGGTCACTCATGCGGTCACATTAATGTGGTCAGACACAATCGTCATCAGTTCTTGTTGTGGTCACTCGTGCGGTCACATTAATGTGGTCAGACACAATCGTCATCGTCGTGGCGGAGGAGGACGCAATGGACAGGACGTCGTGGCGGAGGAGGATCCGAGCGGCCTAATAGGGCATAAACGGTCGAAAAGATAACATTATATATATTATATATAGGGGAGACCGGGGCTAGTCCGACCGTTGGACACTCTGATGTATTATATATAGGGGAGACCGGGGCTAGTCCGACCGTTGGACACTCTGATGTATTATATATAGGGGAGACCGGGGCTAGTCCGACCGTTGGACACTCTGATGTATTATATATAGGGGAGACCGGGGCTAGTCCGACCGTTGGACACTCTGATGTATTATATATAGGGGAGACCGGGGCTAGTCCGACTGTTGGACACTCTGATGTATTATATATAGGGGAGACCGGGGCTAGTCCGACCGTTGGACACTCTGATGTATTATATATAGGGGAGACCGGGGCTAGTCCGACCGTTGGACACTCTGATGTATTATATATAGGGGAGACCGAGGCTAGTCCGACCGTTGGACACTCTGGTGTATTATATATAGGGGAGACCGGGGCTAGTCCGACCGTTGGACACTCTGATGTATTATATATAGGGGAGACCGGGGCTAGTCCGACCGTTGGACACTCTGATATATCTGGAGACTGTATTTGTAGAGCTAGAGGATCAGTTTCGGCCTTAAATTAAACACAAATATCTTGCCCACATTTGTGCTATTAACAAATGGCAAAACTGTTACAAGACAATATCCAAATCTGACTCTTAGTAGACTTACCAAGCATGGGCAGAAATGCCCCATGTCGGGGCAAGTCCACCCAGGGGCCGTGGCAAATTCGCCCCACACGTACTTTAAACAGCAAATACACAAGAACAGTGCAGTTTTGTCTTATTTTTATGTAAAAAAACCCGTCATGTTTGTGACAGATATTATGTTAGAAACTTAAAATACTCACAAATTCTAGCTGTTTTCTATCTATGAAATAAACTAGACAAACAAAAAACAAGTTTTGGCACTGCATCGGCTAGAAAATGGTGAAATCAAAATGTGATTTCATCACTTGCTTGGCTAGAAAATAACATTAAAATAGACAATTGGAAGTCTTTATAAGAGTGCGTGTTAGTGGGTTTATGTTCACAAGTGATCTTGAGCATATTACATCAGATATCCTAGGGACGAACTTGCCCCGTAGCACATAGGCGGACGTGCCCCAACACAGATACATATATGATACATATGCACCATGTGACGTCGTGTCGTTCACATACTGCACACGTACACGCAGTGTACACGCCACTTACGTTACGCCAATGCAGTTGTATGTACGTTACCATATGGGCAACGTACGTAGGCCCTAAGTTACCAAATGCATGGGCAACATTATAAATTCACGTTCGACAACCAAACGCATAACGAACGGACAGCGGACGTCACCTATGACATGTCATCATGACGTCACCTATAACATGTCATCATGACGTCACACTTTACAATAACACGCGTAGCATCTAAACATGCACATATTTCCGTGGAGCCGGGACGTTTCATTTCAAGCCCGCCGTGTACAGGAAACAACAGGAACCACCCAGCATACAGTATAGTCGTTGCACGGACACTGCACCATGTGAACGTGGATTATCCATAATTTATGATGTACTGAATACTCGAGGTTAATCGAAGCTCAGTTAAGTACTTATGGACCGGTATAGTGGAATATGCCGTTGACGCGCGCCCCTACCGAGCACTAATAGCGAACAGACGCATGCAGGCCTCGTGCGACACTGTCAACAGTGACCCAGTCAGGTCAACTCAGTACGGAAGCCTTCCACTCTGGATACGGACATATCGACTCGACGTCCGCGCACGAACACACAAGACACAGATAGAAACACAAGACACACATACACGCACACATACACACACAGACAATAACGAACCTCACGGACACGACGCCAGGCCAGACCGAGAGACGTGGCTCACCTGGTGAGGTCAGGACGCTCGAAAGAAAGGGGTCGTTGATAAACGAGGTCATTCGGTCGGTACTCAGGGGTCGTCTCAGTGGGTTGTATTACAATGAAGCAATGTCACGCGGAATCTTCAGGTTATATATATTGTGGCTGCAATACGGCGTATTATTGTACTTAGAAATCCTGCCTTTTGCACTGAATCGTTAAAAGATTTATGTCTATTGTGCATTGCATCGTTAGTTAAACCAATGACTGCTCAGAGGTTCACTAATTCCGACAATACGATTGTTTTATTGCGACAACTTAACCACCTAATTCTTATCTAATTCCAACAATTTAATATTCACAGTCATTGCCATAAAACTATGTTATATAAACAAAACGTAACAAAATCACAATAGTCGTAAATTTAACAAACATTTGAACGTTTATTTAATTCTCTCTCGCATCCAGAACAACTGTCCTGCAAAACCACACCAACACCAAATAACAATATATATTAAATCTAATAACATAACATGTTAGCTAGTTAACACTTGCAGTGAGACATCAACGCAACAACGCACTAATCACAGGCACTCCCGATTATTTCGGATATAAACATTGAAATAAACAATTAATGGATCGTGCTTTAAGCCCTTTGTCTTAGCTTGCCCTTATACACTACAAATATGTTACATACTTCGACAGACTTTCTTGCGCGTTGGTCTGCACACGATATGACATAACATGTCAGCGAAACAACGATCAGGCGTCAAACAGATCGTATTGAAAGACAAGCAAGGTCGACCCGGGAGTGATCCATGGTCGACCCGGGAGTGATCCATGGTCGACCCGGGAGTGATCCATGGTCAACCCGGGAGTGATCCATGGTCAACCCGGAGGTGATCCAGGGAAGTTTATTTCCAACTTTTTTATATTTACTTAAAATCACGTGATCGCCATTTCATGACAGATTTAACTATTGGTTTACATATGTAATAATATACCACTTAAATTGCCGGTGTTAGCAAATTTATTCATCCATTTTTTACAGTAATGCACAGCAAGGCAGTTTTTCATGCACATTTAATACAATGTCGATTTTAACCCCAAGTAACCCGAGTTGCCCCCAGGTGATCTAAATTGACCGTCGCAAAAATAACATCGTGTCACTAAAATGACACTATCATGTGTACATATCGTTTCAATTCTGTATGTGTATGCGTACATGCGTATACGCGTTCACGTTGCGACACGCGGGCGCCGGAAATGCACATTACAAACGCCTGTTACGTGTTCGCATATCACTTCTCATGCGCTGAGGCTGTTCTTTGTAAGGCATACACTGTGCAATTGACGGACGTCACACTGGTCATCACTAGTCGCGGCCATGGGGTTGGTCGAAGTCTATGTCTGGTCCGACGGCGACTAGACCGGTCTTGTTGAACTTGGGACTCTCCTGAAAGTGGAGGTAACTCATAGTTATGACGTATATTTACAGTACGCCAGAGGCAAAGGCAACATCCACTAGAATAAGTTCCAGCATTAAAACTCGCTCGCGCATGCAAGCACGCGCGTGCGCACGGACATGCGCACGCGCACGTGCACTCGTGTACGCGCACCTTCACGCGAAGGGCCTCCTTCGGTGAACATTTTGGGAAATATGTCCAAATTGTGAAATCTCTTAATGAAACTTCGACATTTGGTTCAAGGTGGACGTAACGATTGGACAGCGCATGATTTTGCAGTGGCTTAACACAAAGGCGGACAGCGGAGTCAGCCGTTTAATAGACTCAACCGGATTGACTGGGAATTAAACTGCGTCGCAGAAGTGCATCAGTCGTTTGATAGAACCAAATTTATCTGGGCCGAAGTGAATCAATTACGCGGAGTCCATTGTAATACGAACGAATCACCAACGTAACACTGAACGAAAAGGTTGAGAATGAACCGTAATGGTAGAGAGAGATACAACGTAATGGTAGAGAGAGAGAGAGATACAACGTAATGGTAGAGAGAGATACAACGTAATGGTAGAGAGAGATACAACGTAGTAGTAGAGAGAGATACAACGTAATGGTAGAGAGAGATACAGCGTAATGGTATAGAGAGATACAACGTAATGGTAGAGAGAGAGAGATACAACGCAATGGTAGAGAGAGATACAACGTAATGGTAGAGAGAGATACAACGTAATGGTAGAGAGAGAGAGAGAGATACAACGTAATGGTAGAGAGAGATACAACGTAATGATAGAGAGAGATACAACGTAGTAGTAGAGAGAGATACAACGTAATAGTAGAGAGAGATACAACGTAGTGGTAGAGAGAGATACAACGTAATGGTATAGAGAGATACAAAGTAATGGTAGAGAGAGATACAACGCAATGGTAGAGAGAGATACAACGTAATGGTAGAGAGATACAACGCCATCATTTCATTAGAGCTGATAGGTGTGTACGTACGTAGTAGAAGTGTGTGATGTGGTGGAAGTTGGTGGTTTCTCTGAGAGCCGGCATCTGGTAGAGCTCGCGCAAGTACGGCCACAAGTACTGGTAGTCGACCACTCGCTTCTTGTTGCACTGTGCAAGACAGAGCAGGTTAGTGGTGGAATCAACGTGACACAGGTCGACGTGACACAAGAAATACACTTAAACTGACGCACAAAAGTCCATTTAATAGGTTCGACCTGACCCAAGCAATTCTACTGATATATTAATGGGACACACGACAGTATCTATCTATCTATCATCATCATCATCATCATCATCATCATCATCATCATCATCAGCAGCAGCAGCAGCAGCAGCAGCAGCAACAGCAACAGCAGCAGCAGGAGCAGCAGAAGCAGCGGCAGCAGCAGCTACTTCTTCCACAGTCTTCCACTACTGCTACAGCCTAGACTAGGAAAGCCGTATTCACCCAAAAGAGTGCGTTGTAGACTTTGTCGAAACGGATGAGAGTCGTATAGAGGCCGATGTCTATCGTCGTCAGTTGGTCGCCCGTCAGGTAGCGCTTCTCCGACAAGATTCCGTCCACCTGGTGAAAATATGCAGTAAGAGTGGTTGAACGGTCCGTAAATGATCGAGTATGCGGTACGGTCGCCAGGTGGCAGCACTGCATGGATACACAGTGACAAGGGAAATGACTGAACGGATAAGCGATTAATTCGAGACATTCCGGTGTTTTTCACTTTTTGATGTGACGAGCTAAACTACTTTATGAGAATTATGATGATGCGAAATTTTACACTAGCACTGTACAGAGATGTGTCGAAAAACAGCAAGGCGGCTGTTTCTACAATAATATGGCACTTGTAAAACATCAACAATTAAATAAAGCAAACATTTCAGTTAAGATCACGTGAATTTCACGTCATTTCTTTAAGCTATGTTTCAGACCGGGATCTAACTATAGTTAAAGAGAGGATGAATGACTGTACCTTGTCGAGTTGGGCGAACACCTTACCGACCGCCCGTTGGTAAGTAGCCTGAGTGATCGCTCGCGTCGCCTTGTATACGCCTTGGCTCAGGTCGCTACAAGACCAGGCAAAACAAGATGTAATGAATATAAATTAATACTATTAACATAACATATGTGATTGGAACTCTGGTATTCTCTAGGCTGTCTATCTGCACAAAGTGTTAGCGTGTCCTCCCGTTAGTCTCAGTCGAGACACATCGGGGAGACCGGGGCACCATGCTCAGTGGGGCAACATGCTCAGTGTGGCACCATGCTCAGTGGGACAACATGCTCAGTGGGGCACCATGCTCAGTGGGGCAACATGCTCAGTCGGGCAACATGCTCAGTGGGGCAACATGCTCAGTTGGGCACCATGCTCAGTGGGGTACCATGTTCAATGGAGCACCATGCTCAGTTGGGCACCATGCTCAGTGGGGTACCATGTTCAGTGGGGCACCATGCTCAGTTGGGCACCATGCTCAGTGGGGTACCATGTTCAGTGGAGCACCAAGCTCTTCGAGTGTCATTTGTTCCCCTACTTTTCTCTCCTACATTTATTTATTCAAATGTGAAACTAATTTGTCCCGTACCAGTGTAAAACGTTTCTATTTATTTTGTTCTTCCTATCTTTACTAATTCTTATCTAGCCTAACTAATAAGACTAGCTTAAAATGCATTAATTAAGGGTCAACAAATCATACTCGGACACATATTCCTGAATCTTATTTCCGGCGACCCAAAATGTGCTTTCTTCTGCTGTCATGTAGTGTTGCAACAGGTTACACAGGAAATGGCCTCCCTCTAAATACACATCTGCGTCAGTGTTTCGAGAATCCATCCATCTACTTACGGCTGGATGTCCCCCGTCAATTCGTCGATCTCCTCTTTCAGCTGCTCCGGGTAGAAGTCGAGGTCTCGCTGTTCGGGTGTGGCGCAGAAGGCGTTGAAGCTCGAGTTGAGCATGTGCATGATGTCCTTCGACGAGTTGCTGACGATCGTGGCGAGCTGCTTGTCCCACAGGACAGGCACCGTGAAGGCGCCAGTGTAATCTGTGCGCGAACAACGAGAGGCAACGCATCAGCTAAATGTGTAGTAGTCTCCGAGAGGTTTTCTTATCGTAAAGTCATGTTATAGCATAACTAGCCCAGTTGCCCGGCGTTGCACGTGAGAAAATGCAAGAGCGTGTGACTCCTCGCGTTCGGTGGACGTTTGACAAAAATGACGCTGGTTCAACAATGGTTGAAACACGTGTAGAGTTGCTAACAATTGAACCTGCCTATTGTTCTCAGTTACGTAGTCAACGTCAAATTGTCACCCCACATGCGAAACTGACGGAGATACGAGGGAACAGACAGACATACAGAGTCACAAACTGACGGAGATACGAGGGAACAGACAGACATACAGAGTCACAAACTGACGGAGATACGAGGGAACAGACAGACATACAGAGTCACAAACTGACGGAGATAGGAGGGAACAGACAGACATACAGAGTCACACACTGACGGAGATACGAGGGAACAGACAGACATACAGAGTCACAAACTGACAGGGATACGAGGGAACAGACAGACATACAGAGTCACAAACTGACAGAGATACGAGGGAAAAGACAGACATACAGAGTCACAAACTGACAGAGATACGAGGGAACAGACAGACATACAGAGTCACAAACTGACAGGGATACGAGGGAACAGGCAGACATACAGAGTCACAAACTGACAGGGATACGAGGGAACAGACAGACATACAGAGTCACAAACTGACGGAGATACGAGGGAACAGACATATATAGAGAGTCACAAACTGACAGAGATACGAGGGAACAGACAGACATACAGAGTCACAAACTGACGGAGATACTAGGGAACAGACATATATAGAGAGTCACAAACTGACAGAGATACGAGGGAACAGACAGACATACAGAGTCACAAACTGACAGGGATACGAGGGAACAGACAGACATACAGAATCACAAACTGACGGAGATACGAGGGAACAGACAGACATACAGAGTCACAAACTGACAGAGATACGAGGGAACAGACATACATACAGAGTCACAAACTGACGGAGATACGAGGGAACAGACAGACATACAGAGTCACAAACTGACGGAAATACGAGGGAACAGACATATATAGAGAGTCACAAACTGACAGAGATACGAGGGAACAGACAGACATACAGAGTCACAAACTGACAGGGATACGAGGGAACAGACAGACATACAAAGTCACAAACTGACGGAGATACGAGGGAACAGACATATATAGAGAGTCACAAACTGACAGAGATACGAGGGAACAGACAGACATACAGAGTCACAAACTGACGGAGATACTAGGGAACAGACATATATAGAGAGTCACAAACTGACAGAGATACGAGGGAACAGACAGACATACAGAGTCACAAACTGACAGGGATACGAGGGAACAGACAGACATACAGAATCACAAACTGACGGAGATACGAGGGAACAGACATACATACAGAGTCACAAACTGACAGAGATACGAGGGAACAGACAGACATACAGAGTCACAAACTGACGGAGATACAAGGGAACAGACAGACATACAGAGTCACAAACTGACGGAAATACGAGGGAACAGACATATATAGAGAGTCACAAACTGACAGAGATACGAGGGAACAGACAGACATACAGAGTCACAAACTGACAGGGATACGAGGGAACAGACAGATATACAAAGTCACAAACTGACGGAGATACGAGGGAACAGACATATATAGAGAGTCACAAACTGACGGAGATACGAGGGAACAGACATATATAGAGAGTCACAAACTGACAGAGATACGAGGGAACAGACAGACATACAGAGTCACAAACTGACGGAGATACAAGGGAACAGACAGACATACAGAGTCACAAACTGACGGAAATACGAGGGAACAGACATATATAGAGAGTCACAAACTGACAGAGATACGAGGGAACAGACAGACATACAGAGTCACAAACTGACGGAGATACGAGGGAACAGACAGACATACAGAGTCACAAACTGACAGAGATAGGAGGGAACAGACAGACATACAGAGTCACACACTGACGGAGATACGAGGGAACAGACAGACATACAGAGTCACAAACTGACGGAGATACGAGGGAACAGACAGACATATAGAGTCACAAACTGACAGGGATACGAGGGAACAGACAGACATACAAAGTCACAAACTGACGGAGATACGAGGGAACAGACATATATAGAGAGTCACAAACTGACAGAGATACGAGGGAACAGACAGACATACAGAGTCACAAACTGACGGAGATACGAGGGAACAGACAGACATACAGAGTCACAAACTGACGGAGATACGAGGGAACAGACAGACATACAGAGTCACAAACTGACGGAGATAGGAGGGAACAGACAGACTAAAGAGTCACAAACTGACGGAGATACGAGGGAACAGACAGACATACAGAGTCACAAACTGACAGGGATACGAGGGAACAGACAGACATACAGAGTCACAAACTGACAGGGATACGAGGGAACAGACAGACATACAGAGTCACAAACTGACAGAGATACGAGGGAACAGACAGACATACAGAGTCACAAACTGACAGGGATACGAGGGCACAGACAGACATACAGAGTCACAAACTGACAGGGATACGAGGGAACAGACAGACATACAAAGTCACAAACTGACGGAGATACGAGGGAACAGACATATATAGAGAGTCACAAACTGACAGAGATACGAGGGAACAGACAGACATACAGAGTCACAAACTGACGGAGATACGAGGGAACAGACATATATAGAGAGTCACAAACTGACAGAGATACGAGGGAACAGACAGACATACAGAGTCACAAACTGACGGAGATACGAGGGAACAGACAGACATACAGAGTCACAAACTGACAGAGATACGAGGGAACAGACAGACATACAGAGTCACAAACTGACAGGGATACGAGGGAACAGACAGACATACAAATTCACAAACTGACGGAGATACGAGGGAACAGACATATATAGAGAGTCACAAACTGACAGAGATACGAGGGAACAGACAGACATACAGAGTCACAAACTGACGGAGATACGAGGGAACAGACATATATAGAGAGTCACAAACTGACAGAGATACGAGGGAACAGACAGACATACAAAGTCACAAACTGACAGGGATACGAGGGAATAGAAAGACATACAAAGTCACAAACTGACGGAGATACGAGGGAACAGACAGACATACAGAGTCACACACTGACAGAGATACGAGGGAACAGACAGACATACAGAGTCACAAACTGACGGAGATACGAGGGAACAGACAGACATACAGAGTCACAAACTGACAGAGATACGAGGGAACAGACAGACATACAGAGTCACAAACTGACAGAGATACGAGGGAACAGACAGACATACAGAGTCACAAACTGACGGAAATACGAGGGAACAGACATATATAGAGAGTCACAAACTGACAGAGATACGAGGGAACAGACAGACATACAGAGTCACAAACTGACAGAGATAGGAGGGAACAGACAGACATACAGAGTCACAAACTGACGGAAATACGAGGGAACATACATATATAGAGAGTCACAAACTGACAGAGATACGAGGGAATAGACAGACACACAGAGTCACAAACTGACGGAGATACGAGGGAACAGACAGACATACAGAGTCACAAACTGACGGAGATACGAGGGAACAGACAGACATACAGAGTCACAAACTGACAGAGATAGGAGGGAACAGACAGACATACAGAGTCACAAACTGACAGAGATAGGAGGGAACAGACAGACATACAGAGTCACAAACTGACGGAGATACGAGGGAACAGACAGACATACAGAGTCACAAACTGACGGAAATACGAGGGAACAGACAGACATACAGAGTCACAAACTGACGGAAATACGAGGGAACAGACATATATAGAGAGTCACAAACTGACAGAGATACGAGGGAACAGACAGACATATAGAGTCACAAACTGACGGAGATACGAGGGAACAGACAGACATACAGAGTCACAAACTACTTTATTATATAGAAGTCCACTGACCGCAAAATTTGTTTTAAGGTATAACTAATTCTTTGTGACTCTTATATGTTATATTTGAATGTTTCGGGACGATTATCATGTTGATATTGAATGCGGGGGGGGGGTGCCATTTTACGGGTGTTAATGATATGCCCATCACGTAATTCCGTGAATGACCCCCCAATAAATTTAGTACTGGAAATTATCGGTAACTGTCGACATTCATGAACAAATAACGGAAAAAAAATAATTATTTTTAAATCGTGGATCATTTGGGCTGTCAAGATATTAGAATAGCTATAGTGTATGGTATATCACATTATATTAGAATAAATATAGTGTATGCTATATAACATGATATTAGAATAGATATAGTGTATGCTATATAACACGATGTTATAATAGATATAGTGTATTCTATATAACACGATGTTAGAATATACATAGTGTATGCTATATAACATTATTATACAATAACAAAGGAATATACTTTGTATATCGTAAATACACGGAAAATATATAAGAAATATGTCATTAATTTTTATAATATACAACATATTAATAACATATGTACTTTGGCGAAGAGTAATTTATTTAATCAAAATAACATAATAATGGTGAATATAGCATTAGTAATGCAAGGGACTGACCGGGCTCAGCCATCTTGTAGATGGCTGCCACACCCTCCGTGCCGTTCACCGTGTCCTGGGTGCACTCTGGCTTCTACAATCAATCACCTTATGTTCACCGACTCGTTAATTGCGTGTCATGACTTCTGACACTATGTTTCTGTGTCCCAACATTTTGACACGCACGTAGCTCGAGATAATGTGTAGACAATGCAATCGCACATGTAACGATTTGCGATTCATCGTGTAAAATAAATGTTTTTGTTATTTAGTGCGTCATACCATGACTGTCGCGTTCTCATTATCTAATATATCAAATCT
>OY759270.1:3093636-3106136 GCA_963662155.1 Lamellibrachia columna | reverse complement strand
CAGTTACGTGAACGAGTACCTGCCGTAGTTGTACAGTTACGTGAACGAGTACCTGCCGTAGTTGTACAGTTACGTGAACGAGTACCTGCCGTAGTTGTACAGTTACGTGAACGAGTACCTGCCGTAGTTGTACAGTTACGTGAACGAGTACCTACGGTAGTAGTACAGTTACGTGAACGAGTACCTGCCGTAGTTGTATAATTACGTGAACGAGTACCTACCGTAGTTGTACAGTTACGTGAACGAGTACCTGCCGTAGTTGTACAGTTACGTGAACGAGTACCTGCCGTAGTTGTACAGTTACGTGAACGAGTACCTGCCGTAGTTGTACAGTTACGTGAACGACTACCTACGGTAGTAGTACAGTTACGTGAACGAGTACCTGCCGTAGTTGTACAGTTACGTGAACGAGTACCTGCCGTAGTTGTACAGTTACGTGAACGAGTACCTGCCGTAGTTGTACAGTTACGTGAACGAGTACCTACGGTAGTAGTACAGTTACGTGAACGAGTACCTGCCGTAGTTGTATAGTTACGTTAACGAGTACCTGCCGTAGTTGTACAGTTACGTGAACGAGTACCTACCGTAGTAGTACAGTTACGTGAACGAGTACCTGCCGTAGTTGTATAGTTACGTGAACGAGTACCTGCCGTAGTTGTACAGTTACGTGAACGAGTACCTACCGTAGTAGTACAGTTACGTGAACGAGTACCTGCCGTAGTTGTACAGTTACGTGAACGAGTACCTGCCGTAGTGGTACAGTTACGTGAACGAGTATCTGCCGTAGTGTAGCCGCAATTTAGCCGCGGTGTAACTGTGGTGACGTGTAAAGCACTTAGAGTTATCCATAGGAGAGCTCAACGTGCTTCGGATATGGCGTTACACAATAACGAATCTTTTAGTACATTCAGTGAAAAACATATTTTAAACTGCGAAGCAGCCTGAATCATCACTGTTGTCGTAATCATTGATGTCGAGGTGTTGTTGGTAATCGCGATCATAATAAACAAGAGCTATTACCTGCTACGTGCCCGTTGAATCCGGTCGATGCGATCGGCGAGGCTTTCTTGGAGAGTTTCGGTTGGGCGGCATAGTGACGCCGTCCTGTGTCTCCGCTGGTCACCACATTCCGACCACCACACAACAAAACATTGACCACCTCGCTGGACAGTCGCTTCGTCTGAACCAGCACTACGACACGGTGCAAGCTGGACAACATGGCTGTCGGAGTTGAACTTCTCGGCTCTAGAGTTCCTCGTTAATCTCGCGTTAGTCTCGTCTCTTCTCGGAATGACTACTCACTCAAACTTGTTGTTTTACTCGGCGTCTGCAAGCAATGGCCGGGTGTAAGGAGATGATGGAAATACATAGCTTTTGGCAAGTGTCTATCATTTAGTCTTGTCTCACATCCAACTGGCGTCTTGCAACAAGGGTGACCTGAAGGAGTTGTCTGGGTCTCAAATATATCAGTGTTTTTGTTGATTAAATGACACTAAATTAGTTACAATAACTAAACTAAACATAATTTAATATATAAGATAACTAAACATAATATTTTGAATAAACGGTGAAACCTTCTAATATACGCAAATAAAATGTTAGGATTAAAATTTTATAAATATATACGTGTCCTTCACTTGGGACACACCTTTGACGTCATAGGTGCATTATTTCATAGAGGGATGACGTGTACAACAAGTCTTGCACGCGTACAGCGATAATCTCGTTATTGCCACGAGTTTACAACAAGTGAATAACCAGTGTACCGTACCCGGTATGAAGTAGGATTGTAGGCCAACAAATATCCGGTCATTAGGTAAATATACACTCTTATATAGCTGACCTCTTCGGGAGACGGGAGTCCCCAGACATTATGTGGCTTAGAACACCCGGTACGTTTATCTTGGCAACCGAAATGTCTAACGGACTCGATAAACCAAGCAAATGAAGCACCGAGCACTTAGCCAAACCGACGACAAACAACTCTATATTACGTCTGTCTGAGCTCAAAGTACTGTTTATAAATACGTGATGATCCTACTCAACTCAAACAACCATATATTACGTCTGTCTGAGCTCAAAGTACTGTTTATAAATACGTGATGATCCTGCTCAACTCAAACAACCCTATATTACGTCTGTCTGAGCTCAAAGTACTGTTTATAAATACGTGATGATCCTACTCAACTCAAACAACCCTATATTACGTCTGTCTGAGCTCAAAGTACCGTTTATAAATACGTGATGATCCTACTCAACTCAAACAACCCTATATTACGTCTGTCTGAGCTCAAAGTACTGTTTATAAATACGTGATGATCCTACTCAACTCAAACAGGTTTTTTTTTACCACGAAGACTGTTGAATGAGTCTGTTGGGAAGAGTCCGTGCGTTCATACGCTTTAACGATCTGATTTAACTCAGTTGAGATGAGTCGGGTCTGGTCATAAATTTTATGGCAGTGGCAGAAAGCTGGGACTGAGTCCTATAGTGGGTCGGGTCGGACCGTACATTCACCCCAGTCGTGCATTCACCCCAGTCGTGGGTTCACCCCAGTCGTGCGTTCACCCCAGTCGTGCGTTCACCCCAGTCGTGCGTTCACCCCAGTCGTGCGTTCACCCCAGTCGTGCGTTCACCCCAGTCGTGCATTCACCCCAGTCGTGCATTCACCCCAGTCGTGCGTTCACCCCAGTCGTGCATTCACCCCAGTCGTTACACAAGCAGTCGGTAAACCAGCAGCCAATCAGAAACTACTGTTGGATCATGTCGTGGGTTTCACTTTCTACCATCAATTTCACAGGGATCAGTCGGGTTGACATGAGTTCAGTCGGGTCTTTACGTGTATTACGTGTTTCTATTTAAGTCATGTTACAGAAAGACCAGACGTGTACGCCGGGTTTAGGAAAAACAATGTAAAACGAGATGGGTGCCAATGTGTTCTACTGACAGCTGTATAAACAGTGGATCAGTCGCAACGTGCTCCTATTTTAGCGAGTGCCTCGTGTTGGCTCCTGGTTAAACAAACTGTGTCAGATCGATCATGTTTATGTTATTGGCTCCAAGCAAAACTGATTGGACACTTTGGAAAGTATGGCGAATGCATTCAGCAACAACCCAGGCCGAGACGTCGGTCTAACATTCAAGACTGAAATGACCCAGGCTAAGTATTATATTGATCGTAATTGTGAAGAGATTCATCAGACTGGTGGTTGTAATGCATCAATCTTGGTCTCGTAGTTACTGTTTTCTTTGTTTCGGCGGTTTGCAACTTTCTTCATCAGACCCACTACCGCCACATTTTGGCAGTAATTGTACTTATATTCTACAAGTACATATTAAGTTAATATATTAAATTGATCGTGTTTACCGAAATAACTGCATAAACAAAATCATGTCGTATACGCATCGTAGGTATGTTTGGAAACGCAGTTCTTTACCCCCAACATATGTCCTTCTCAATGTGTGGAAGGCGCCAATATCATTTGTACTTCGTCCCACTTTCTGCCACGGTCCGTCATCATTCTGGGAATAATTCTGGGAATCATTCTGGGAATCATTCTGGGAATCAGCCCAACATGAAAGAACAAATCAAGGAAATGCCTCTCATTATCCGTCCTATCAGCGACGATCGGTCCGTAGCCAATTAAAACTACGTGTCCCTTGTAAGCCTAAGTTCTCTAATAGTATTGGCTGAAACAGCAACTGACAAATACACGTGTCAGTAAGTCGATATGCCGGGCTACTGATGCACTCAGCAGCCCCTGACTAGAGAGAATGTGTTAGATAGCGCTGTGTGATTCCATGAAACTGTTATAGATATATATCTGGGAGACACAATTCCCGGGTGTCACGTAGACAGCGTGACTGGACGACCATGACTTCACACCGTGACTCAGCATCTCTGTGACGAGTGAACATGTTTTATTAATCACTAACGTGTTCACCTGAATCGTCTAGAGCAAAAACCACAACTAAGCCTCGTGCATATAAATCAATCGGCGCCCGCTGTGGCGCTCGTTCTGTCTGTGTTACTCGACTCAAAGTTTCATCGTCCAACTTGTGAATACAACACGTCATGACTGAACCAAGGCACGTTCAAGGAAAAACTATCGCAGTTTGTTTCTGTTTTTGATAACGACACCGACACCGAGACTGTCGATACCTGTAGACACCGCCGCCACCGCCGCCGCCGTCATCGTCTATGGCACCGCTACTACCGCATAGCCACCACCACCACCACCACCACCACCACCACCACCACCACCACCACCACCACCACCACCACCACCACCACCACCACCACCACCACCACCACCACCACCACCACCACCACCACCACCACCACCACTACCACCACGGCCACCACCACCATCACCACCACCACCACTACTACCACCACGGCCACCACCACCACCACCACCACCACCACCACCACCACCACCACCACCACCACCACCACCACCACCACCACCACCACCACCTCCACTACTACCACCACGGCCACCACCACCACCACCACCACCACCACCACCACCACCACCACCACCACCACCACCACCACCACCACCACCACCACCACCACCACCACCACCACCACCACCACCACCACCACCACCACCACTACCACCACCACCACCACTACCACCACCACCACCACCACTACCACCACGGCCACCACCACCACCACCACCACCACCACCACCACCACCACCACCACCACCACCATCACCACCACCACCACCACCACCACCACCATAACCACCACCACCACCACCACCACCACCACCACCACCACTGCCACCACCACAACCGCCACAACCACCACAACCACCACAACAACAACCACCAAAACCACCACAACCACCACAACCACCACAACAACAACCACAACAACAACAACCACAACCACCACATTCACCACAATCATCACAAACACCACCACTACCACAACCACAACCACCACAACCACCACAACCACCACAATCACCATAACCACCACAACCACCATCGCCGCCATCGACCGCCACTAATTCTGAGAGCGCTGGTACTACTCGCCGTAGACATTCACCAACCACGAATATCAGACAACAACAAGGTGTCCCTGGCTAACGTCTGCCAGTCCACGTCTACGAGATATCAGACAACAAGGTGTCCCTGGCTAACGTCTGCCAGTCCACGTCTACGAGATATCAGACAACAAGGTGTCCCTGGCTAACGTCTGCCAGTCCACGTCTACGAGATATCAGACAACAAGGTGTCCCTGGCTAACGTCTGCCAGTCCACGTCTACGAGATATCAGACAACAAGGTGTCCCTGGCTAACGTCTGCCAGTCCACGTCTACGAGATATCAGACAACAAGGTGTCCCTGGCTAACGTCTGCCAGTCCACGTCTACGAGATATCAGACAACAAGGTGTCCCTGGCTAACGTCTGCCAGTCCACGTCTACAAGATATCAGACAACAAGGTGTCCCTGGCTAACGTCTGCCAGTCCACGTCTACGAGATATCAGACAACAAGGTGTCCCTGGCTAACGTCTGCCAGTCCACGTCTTCGAGATATCAGACAACAAGGTGTCCCTGGCTAACGTCTGCCAGTCCACGTCTACGAGATATCAGACAACAAGGTGTCCCTGGCTAACGTCTGCCAGTCCACGTCTACAAGATATCAGACAACAAGGTGTCCCTGGCTAACGTCTGCCAGTCCACGTCTACGAGATATCAGACAACAAGGTGTCCCTGGCTAACGTCTGCCAGTCCACGTCTTCGAGATATCAGACAACAAGGTGTCCCTGGCTAACGTCTGCCAGTCCACGTCTACGAGATATCAGACAACAAGGTGTCCCTGGCTAACGTCTGCCAGTCCACGTCTACGAGATATCAGACAACAAGGTGTCCCTGGCTAACGTCTGCCAATCCACGTCTACGAGATATCAGACAACAAGGTGTCCCTGGCTAACGTCTGCCAGTCCACGTCTACGAGATATCAGACAACAAGGTGTCCCTGGCTAACGTCTGCCAGTCCACGTCTACGAGATATCAGACAACAAGGTGTCCCTGGCTAACGTCTGCCAGTCCACGTCTACGAGATATCAGACAACAAGGTGTCCCGGGCTAACGTCTGCCAGTCCACGTCTACGAGATATCAGACAACAAGGTGTCCCGGGCTAACGCCAACGTCTGCCAGTCCACGTCTACGAGATATGTGTTTGCCAGTATTGCCAAATATATATGTCGTTCTAGTCAAAGGCGCCAATCTTGGGTAGTGCGCACCTGTAAACTTGGCAACGGAAATCCGTATGATCGCAAACTAGTCCGTATGGTTATCTACGTCCGCTGGCTTGCCGCGCATGCTCAATGGGGCTCGTCGTGCAAACTGGGATTGGACTTGGCTTTGGTGCTCACAGCTCAAATATTCGCGTGATTTAGCCTTCGGATGTGTTTTGAACAAATTATCTGTTGTTGCATGCCATTTTCGAATGTGATAATGAACGTGGAGATCCTTTGAAACCCTGCTGACAGCAAGTCTGTGTCTGACGAAGTAAAATATCCCCTGGGGACATCATCCCTTGGGACAACATCCTATGGGACAACATCCCTTGAGAGGATTAAATGTAAACTTGTCCATTTCCAACATTCATACATGAGTGACACTTGTCACACTATGACAATACTCACTCCGTGACAATACTAAAGCTGTGACAATGCTCACCCTTTGACAATACACACAATGTAACAACACTCACACTGCATGTGACAATACTCATTCCGTGAAAATACCTAAACTGTGACAATACTCACATTGTGACAATACTCACACTATGACAATACTCAAAATGTTACAATATTAAAATAAAACTGTGATAATGCTCAAATTGCAAAAAAATATGCATACAAACGAACATAATTTTGTAGACCATATTCCTGACGTGTTGGTGGCCGTGTGGCGCGTGTTGCGTACGTAACAATACAACTAACGTTATATGTGACGCATACCGTGTTGCTGTCGGAGAAAGCCACAAAAACTGAACTTATCGCGCCACGACAGAGGTAACGCGAGTGTTCATGTCCGGTTTGAAAACAATCCGTCCAGATGTTTTCGGCAGTGTCCTGGAAACCGGAAGACCAGACTAATGGATGGGAGCCGGGCAAATAGGTTGACACAAGTCAGAGTCGGCACAACAGAGACTGGTGAAGGCACTAACTTGTGGAATGTGGTGCTGGTGAAGAGACAGTAGACCTCGCTTATACGACCACCCCAGTACTAAGACCACCTCAGAAATCCGATTACGTTTTCCATGTTCGTACACTATTGACACTGACACAGAATCCCTGTGCTGCTATTGACACTGACACAGAATCCCTGTGCTGCTATTGACACTGACACAGAATCCCTGTGCTGCTATTGACACTGACACAGAATCCCTGTGCTGCTATTGACACTGACACAGAATCCCTGTGCTGCTATTGACACTGACACATAATCCCTGTGCTGCTATTGACACTGACACAGAATCCCTGTGCTGCTATTGACACTGACACAGAATCCCTGTGCTGCTATTGACACTGACACAGAATCCCTGTGCTGCTAAGTCAGAAGTTAGACGACCTTTACACCAAGACCACTTTATTGAGTTACACAGATGGTCATTTTACCGAGGTTTCGCTGTATATCGACACCGAAGACGTCGTAAAGTGAAACATATATATAGAGAACACGGCTGGACTGGAGAAACGTGTCCGTTGTGCATCGGAAACATTTAGACATGACATCTACACGTGACCGTTTTAGACAATTGCATATTGTAAATAACTGTTCGTTTTAGACTGTATCGATAGTAGCACCTTATAGACAGTTGTCCGTTAGAAACACATTAACGTTATAGTTGGTTTTAAGCCATATGTTCTCTGTAGAAAGGTATCTGTACTGATTGACAAACACGGCCACTCTGTTGAGATACAGTCGAGACCTACCTCAGATATTCGCTTCCTCTCAGAGCCGAATCGACTACACGTGCCTCCCGTTTCCCAGTCGCTCTAGGAAATACGGCCTCTGCCTACGAAATCTGGACAACGCTCTGACTAGAGGAAACAACACTCGGCTTATCCAACCGGTGCCGCGGGATAGGCTGACCACGTGACCTGCTGCACGCGCTTACCTATAAAAAATTACTGGCTCCGCTCGTAACGCCCAGTGTAGACACGTGACTCGTGCATCAGCCAAACAGCTGATACACCGCAGGAAACATACAGCTGATACACGGCAGGACACAAACAGCTGATACACCGCAGGACACAAACACCGACTGTGGGACAGTTAAAATAGAGTATTTTTGATGTCAGTAGATCGATATATTTAATATCATTATTGGTTTGTAGCCAATACGTCCCGGGCAATGGATGGGCCAGTGCAAGGTCACCTGTTTTCGGAAGATATTTACTGTTTGGACGACGGTCTTCAGCTGTGTGTTTATTGTTATTATTGTTTGCATTTTGTACCACCACCATTACCACAACCACAACCACAGCCACAGTCACCTTCCACGAGCAGCAAATATGATTAACTTGTAAGAACTATTTTGTGAATGTTCTCGACCAGTCGATATTGCGAGGATATCGGCGTCACCATGGTAACACGTGCACATAGCCAGTACACTGACCCGTTCTATTTGATTTAATCTCGCACTCGCACACAACCAGACGCACATTACTCCGTGCGTTGCGCCATTGGTGACAGTGCATTAAATGACGGAGTATGTTATCGACCTTACATTGCAGAAGTCGTTCCGTCGCGGGCGGCTGGTGACGGTAGCTCGTTGCGCTTTGTGGCACATGCGGTGAACGTGCGTGTACACATGTAGGTGTATCGACGATTGACCACGAATGAGGGCGTAGGTTAGTTAGTGCGCTTGGTGTACACTTGTACGTATGTGCACGTGATTCCTACACGAATATCAAACATGCAAACACCGCCACCGAGAACGTTCTCCGGTGGTTCACTGGGATGGACAGAGGACGCGAACACCGACAAGGATATATATATATATATATATATATATATATATATATATATATATATATATATAATGTTATAGTACGTATGAATACATACATGCATACACGCATACACGCATTCTCGTATGTACATATGTATGTATGTATGTATGTATGTATGTATGTATGTATGTATGTATGTATGTATGTATGTATGTATGTATGTATGTATGTATGTATGTATGTATGTATGTGTGTGTGCGTGTACGCATACACGTATATATAAATACACGCATACACGCATACACGCATACACACACGCACGCACGCACGCTCGCACGCACACAGCACAGAACAAAAAGGAAACTGCAAAAATGTTAACGCATGTATTTGTCTCGTCCCAGTGAACTCGCCGAATGTCTGCAAACGGTGCATGACGCAGCTAGATATGATGTCTCAATTAAGTCGTAAACTTCGTGTATAACGCACGTGACATCGATCTACACGAGTAGATCGAAACAAGTGTCACAAATGATCGACCACGAACTAGACGACCTCGGGTGATCACTGCAAAACTAGACCGCCATATTCATAGTGAAGAATTCACATTTCTATCGGCACCGATTCCTCGACCAGCCGATAGCCTGTTGCGGGAAACTCACGACACGAGGGACCCCAGAAGTAAATTTCCTTGAAGATGGGCTCACAGGGCTGTCCCTTCTCGGCCTCCCTTCCTACGTACTTCTCGGCCTCCCTTCCTACGTACTTCTCGGCCTCCCTTCCTACGTACTTCTCGGCCTCCCTTCCTACGTACTTCTCGGCCTCCCTTCCTACGTACTTCTCACTAATACTTGTGCAATGTCGTATATCTAGGCATAGTCAATCCAGAAGCACATGTACGCACACGTGTACGCACACGTGTACGCACACGTGTACGCACACGTGTACGCACACGTGTACGCACACGTGTACGCACACGTGTACGCACACGTGTACGTTGCAACAGTTCATTCAGCTGTAAACGAGTTCCTGGCTACAAATAGAGGTGGATATGTGAACGAATATTCTTCGCGCAGTAATTGCAGCGTGGCTTAATGCTTCCCGGATAAGTCGAGATGGCGTTGGAATGAACAGCCAGGGGGTGAAGTGTAAGGTATGCCAGGGGGTGAAATGTAAGGTCTGCCAGGGGGTGAAGTGTAAGGTCTGCCAGGGGGTGAAGTGTAAGGTCTGCCAGGGGGTGAAGTGTAAGGTATGCCAGGGGGTGAAGTGTAAGGTCTTCCAGGGGGTGAAGTGTAAGGTCTGCCAGGGGGTGAAGTGTAAGGTATGCCAGGGGGTGAAGTGTAAGGTCTGCCAGGGGGTGAAATGTAAAGCGCTCTGCGCAGTCCCAAGGACTGGATACCGCACTACATAAGAACGTACATTTTACGCATGTACGTACGTGCTTACTTGTACTTGTACCACAGTCAAATTCTAACCATGGCCTGCATGTTATAACATAATCAGACATACAGACACCAGACATGCACGCACGTACGTTCACGCACACACGACCCACCACCAGATAGCGAGATATGCTAATGCTGTCAATAATATAGGTTGAGCGGATACACACCGCCCTTTGACGCGGGCCGGCCCAGACGTCGGGTCAACGTACCGCTGACAATACGTGTCATAGAGTCACGTCATTTCGAGATAGTCGAGTCACGTTAACAACTGTCCTTAGCCTAATTGGTCGCAGCACACAGGGATCTCGAGTCAAGTTAATAACTGTCCTTAGCCTAATTGGTCGCAGCAAACAGGGACTTACTTGTGTTCAGTACAAACTGAGATTTCACCTGTTTTGATAAAGCACACGGATACGATAAATTACACTTCTTTGAACAAACTGGATGTTTGGTGCCTTATGCTCGAAACCCGGGTTAAAAATCTTGTTAATCATATTTCCGAGCAACATTATGTTCAAACTGGACATGGAAAGCTAGGGCGAAATGCTGCATTGATTTAAACTTATCATAGATTAGTTTTGCCATATCCTGGATATGACGAAAATTCGACCTTTCCACCGCGACATGCTGGCTCGTTTGTACACAGTTGTTATTTAGTCTTGGTGAAATCATCGGGCAAACTGTTAAATGATATTTGACCGGATCCGGTCAAAAGTCGACAAAAATAGCATAAAGCTATTCACACTTTCGCAAATTACCTGATATACTGATCTACTGATCTACTGATCTACTGATCAAAGCAAATTCTATCGACGATTTCAACAAAAACACACTCTTTTGTTAAATCGACTGTGCACATTACTTACTCTTCACGCGCTACATATTTGAAGACCAACAAACCTGTTTGGCGATGGGCTGAATCAATCGAGGCGAAGTTAGTGAAGTTATGTAACGATAGCAACAAGTTGAAACAACGTGTTCACTGTGTGAAGTTTTCCGAGGTATTCAGCCTATTTGATATGCACGGATGAAAGGTGAGTCCGACCTAGCCGCCTCGTGACATGCCTGACCGTCTACATAGGCATGTCAAGAGCATTGGGAAGGCTGTCAACATCTTAATAGAAACTGCAGCAACTCTCCTCGTGTTCACGAGAGCCCTTGTCGCTTTGATGAATTCCCGGAAAGTTTCAGAGAGATGGCTAGCTAGTCAACGTACACATTCACCGGAGTCTACACAGTGGACTCCACTTAACACAATCTACACTGTTGATTTCACTTAACATAATCTACACAGTGGACTCCACTTAACATAATCTACACAGTTGACTCTGCTTAACAGAATCTACACAGTGGACTCCGCTTAAAATAATTTACACAGTAGACTCCGCTTAACAGAATCTACACAGTGGACTCCGCTTAACAGAATCTACACAGTGGACTCCGCTTATCAGAATCGCGGATAACAAAACCAATGGTTTAGTAAAGAATCAAACATATTTGTCTTGGAAGGAAGTACTTTTCCTGGTCTGATCCAAAGTGATTCTATTAAGTGGAATCCCTTTTAATAAGTTATCGCCCTATAAGTTATAAGTTATCGCCCTATATGCCAGCACAGTGTTTTATCGTGTTATAATGTCACTACAATTTCATTTTACGAGTTTATCCGGGTGAACTTCTATAGTTCGTGAAGTTTTCTGCATGTAAAAAGCGCACGTAACCGTAGAAAGAGTGGCCGATAGATCCAGCAGGGTAAAACAAAGGGACCCACCCACCTGTAGGTGATGTTTGTTGAGTGTTGGCGGGAAGTCTGCTATTGAACTCCGTCTAATGAAAACCAACAATGCATGTCATTGCCACATAATATACTCAGTGGTTAGTACGTGTCCGGCGTATGTCGGACGTGACCATCTTCCGCAGATAAACTTTGATTATGTGACTCACGAGTACTTCAGTTCAAGCACCGTTAATTACATGACACTACTTTAGGAGTTATTGGCTTTTACTAGTAGTGTGCCATGTATTAATAACCAAAACTACAGGCTTTTTAATAGTTGACTTTTATC
>OY759270.1:3068636-3083636 GCA_963662155.1 Lamellibrachia columna | reverse complement strand
GCACGCACGCACGCACGCACGCACGCACGCACGCACGCATGGTCAAGCATGACTGATTAACTGGTTGTAAAGGAACACACATTATGTTAGCTATCGTATGTAATTAATCATATTAAGTTTATAACAATATGTACACATATTTAAGTTTACAGATAAGTGTAAATGTGTTCCACAAAATATGAGCCAGGCATGTATTGGAACTATGGTAAATAGCGTCTATTTTGCAAACATTAAATACAAACAATGGCAATTAGCATTGCTACTGATTTAAATAATGATTTCTTGCGCAAAATGTTTCACACTTTTTTGTAGATACCTGATCAGAGAATGCACATAAGCAGATCAAACCATATAATATATGGTAATTACTATAAAACAGGAACAACGTTTTAAGAAGTGAGACGCAAACAATCGGTTTTAGGCACTTTAAAATAAATGGACATGTATTTCACCTAAATGTTAATTTAAAATTATAATTATAGCATTCATGAAAGTTCAAAATCAATGTTTGTTGCTTACTTCAACCAAGTTACTCACGATCGATTGCATGTTTGTAATTGTGTTATCTCATAAACAGCTACACATCTACAGCATGTAACACATGTAAAACGGAGCGTGTGCGGATCTGGCCCCTTGTCGCACTAGACGCCCAGCGGAATGATACAAATAACCAGACATGACCTTATTTGTGTTACTCCGCCGATTAGGGGACGGGCGGGGCAGATCGCACGTGTTCCATTTGATATAATATTTTAGTTTTTGTAATTGTAAACAAAAGCGTGTATTTATATGTTTTATATTTGATTTGAATATTTCGGCCGACTCACCCTTCGTCGGCGAACAGGAATCAGAAATTGTTTATTCGACAAGACATGTGACATAAATGAAGAAATACAAAAACATACTACGAATATCTACAAAATACATAAATTCATAAATAGGAATATTAATTGTATATGTATGAAATCATGTCGGTCTGGATGACCATAATTTGGTTATGACCATAAATTAAACAATATAAATAAAGTGCAAGAATAAGACAATTAATATATAACATATATTATTATAATATGTGAGATGGTATGAAAAGGAAATCAGTTAGCAAACATTTAACAGCAATTAGTATAAGTGGCAGATATAACAATTCCGGATATTACAACTTGAGCTATATTGTGACAGAAAGAAATTCTTCGCATAGGAGCTGAAACCTTGCAATGAGTGAGAATTAATTTTATCAGTGATCAAGGCGGGAGAGTTGTTAATTACATGGACAATGCGAAACCTGAGAGATTTCCTGGCAAGTTCTGTATTCGCTTTTTCAACAGGTATGTACTGTCGATTTCTTGCAAAATGTATATGAACATCCTCATTTTCTCTTATGCCTAACCTTGAAAATATACACGTAAATTACCGTTTATGTATCTATGACATTTCAGTTGTTGTAACCTAATAATGTCTGTGACAATTGAAATGTTAAGATGTTTAAATAATGGCTCCGTATGTGCATTATATCACTACTCTGATTGCTCTTTTTGGAGTGTTAAGATCCTATCATGATGGATCCCTAAAGGAAGCACACTGTAATTTATACGAGGGAGTACAAGTGAGTTTTAGGTAATAATTTATTCACAATAGTAAATTGATCAGACACTTGATTAGCATCAGCAGTAAAATAGTTTGGGAAGTTTTCGTGTTTTGTGATTTATTTAATATCTCATTTAACATGGACCACGTTTTTCTTGAATCAGTCTTACGTGCATTAAAACGTGATGCATAGTATATTTTTTGGCCTGTCTTATCATTTTATTTCAATATAGTGTTATAATCATGTAGTTTATTTTGTAATGATGAATAATCCTGTGATTCATGTGATATTATTAGGAATTGTTTATAAAGGTTGTCCCGATATTTTATGGAACGTAGGATACCTAGAATAATCCATTAGGATTTATTATGTTTACGTTTGCTTCATGTTTTGATAACTATAGGAAAATATTTACTTTTTAATTTATCAAAACTATTACATAACATTTCAAGATTTGCGCTTGGGTTATCATTAGGATCTTTATTTAGTTTGTTAGGAATGTTTTGCCATATTAAGTCACTTAACATGTTTTCATAAGCATCAAGTCTATGCTTTGCTACTTTTATGTATTTTGACGACGGTTCGCGATGTAAAATAAGGTCGAGACATATAAAATAAGTTTAAAGTGGAAGAAGAAAGTCTACAAAAGAAGTTATCTATTAATGTTCCATTTTGAGTTGAAAATCAATTCGAAGATCAATTTTATAGTCTCCAGCAATTGTTAATTCACTGTTACAGTTTTCAAGCGATTCTAAAATAATAGTAAATTCGTCAATTAATTTCTTATAGTCTATATTAGTGTTTTTGGAGGTCTGTAGATATTTCCAAGTATTATATTTTTTGAAGGCATTTGCCCTGTTATTTTAATAAATTGAGATTCCCTGGAATCTGTTTCTCTGTGTATATTTTTGATATAGTATTTACATTTTTTTTTTGGATAAATTATTAAACATTCCTTGTTACTACACGTGTTGTCTTGTGAGACGCAATAATAATTACTCAAGTGAAAAAGAGATTTCGCTTTTAACCAGCTTTCTTGAATGCATATGGCATCAAATTGAAAGTCATTTGTTTATAAATAAATTCAGCTCATCAAAATTTGCATTGATGCTCTCTATAAATTATTAGTGCTGAGAATAGTGAAAGATTTTTTTAGACACCAGGAGATCACTCAGTTTATCGTTTTCAATATATGGCGAATGACGAATTATTAGATTGTCATGATCATAATTATATTCGAGCCAGCTTATAATTTTACACAAGGAGTTGGCTTCAAAACCACCATGATTGACAAGAATATTATCATCCAATATCATTGAATGTTAGTGTCATAGTATAACAGTTATAGTTGTTATTACTAAACAAGTGAAAACGTATTATTGATAATATTATATTATACAATGGCTTAAATTGAATTTGCTTTGAAAACGAAGCTAAAGAACCATATAAATGAAAGTATGTTAGGGGAAACTTTACCATGTAAAATGGTTTAAATTTCACAATTCTATTAAACCTGATATCAGCATGAGAATGCCTAGGATGGCATAACATAAAAAGAAGAAGAAAATATATGAATATGGTTTTAACCATGCTCATTTTAAATGATTCATTGCATTGTTTATCAGTAGAGGTGTGTGTGTGTGTGTGTGTGTGTGTGTGTGTGTGTGTGTGTGTGTGTGTGTGTGTGTGTGTGTGTGTGTGTGTGTGTGTGTGTGTGTGTGTGTGTGTGTGTGTGTGTGTGTGTGTGTGTGTGAGAGAGATCGTGCGTGCGTGCCTGCGAGCATTAATAATAATCGACTGATGTAATTGCTCCGTATGTTGATCACTAGAGGGCACTGTATGATATAACGTTGAGTATGTCCGCCAGGTCTAGGACTTGGCATGATCTAGCTTCCCGCCACTGTCAGTGTCACGCACTACTTCGACAAGCGGCGGTCGTTGGCGACAGGCCTCGCTCTGTGTGGGTCGGGAGTCGGCACGATTATCTTTGCACCATTAGTCGAAACTCTTGTGGACGAATATGGCTGGAGAGGTGCTGCACTCATCGAGGCTGGCCTCGTTCTCAACGGCTGCATATTTGGCTCCCTCTTTCGGCCGCTTGAGCGTAAGCAACAACAGCTACGCAAGCCTCTCACTGATTTGTCAGAAGGGGCGTTGGACAAACACTCTGCACCGCTATCTGGCGCACGCCTCCTATCCCAGAATTCTCGTTCGTTGCACTCGCCACCACAACCGCCTGCTGGGGCTCTAGAACACGAGGGCGCCACCGTGCGGCTTTACGAAAACGAGGGTAATTAAGCACATTCTGGTTCTAGGGGTAAGACCACAGTTGACCTTCCTGTTTATTGTTTCACACGAATGTAGGGCGTATTAAATTGCGATATGTGAATTTAAAGAATTAATATGATGTGACATAAGTGCAATTGAGCAGGCATATTCACAGGTTTGTTTGAAGAAGCTATTGGCTGTGAAATGGTGCATTTTTTGAGAGTTTAAAAGGCGGAGGGATTTATGGGAATTTTTCTGCTATGGGCCACGTGGGCGCATGAATACAAGGCTATTTTTGTCAAAATTGATGGGCATCGCACGTCGGGGCGTTTTAAAAGAGCTGGAGGTATGTGATTTTGATAAAACTTGGTCAGCATGTCAATGAGATGATGGCAGATGCTGTGAAAAAGTTTCAGAATTTTTAGTGGTCACGTTTTCTTATAATCTAACAAAACGTTAACATGGCCACCAATGCAATTTTCAACTGTGGTCTGACTCCTCTAGCCCCGTCCACGCACGCACGCACGCACGCACGCACGCACGCACGCACGCACGCACGCACGCACGCACGCACGCACGCACGCACGCACGCACGCACGCACGCACGCACGCACGCACGCACGCACGCACACACATATCGGATACACCACCATACATTATTATGATTGGCACAACAAGACACATTGTTGTAACTGATGCACACTTGACCTTGATACGCTATTGTATCAGATAATAATAATAATAATTGCTTTATTCTTGGACTCCTTACAATATGCAAGTTCATCATGGTTCCATAATTTGGAGTTAAGATTATTGTAACCAAACATTTCATTAGCACTGTAATGTCTGTCTAATCGTAGCACCATTCGCAATATATTGTTCAATTCAACTTTATTCTCAAAAATCTGAATAGGTTACACGAAAATTACAATGTTGCAAGCTGTTACAATGTGATTGGCTATGGCTATAAGTGTATGTAATCCAGACTTCAATAATACATAGAGATTACATTGGTAAACGGCTTTATCAAAAATACAAAACAAAAACGTGTTACAGGAAGATCAACTTACAACTTAAAAACTATTTAATATCTCCTGTAATCATTTACATACTTTAATTAGCTTTGCATGGTTTGAACAATTAAACAATTGATCCATTTTAAAGTGTTTGGTCTCACAAAATAATATCTAGAAATAAACTTTTGTCTAGCTTCTTGAAAAAGGACATTTAAACAAATAATGAAACTCATCGGCAAAATCATTACAATCACATAGACACGGCTGTAACAAGTAGAAAATTTTTCTACTTGAGTAAAAGTAGAAGTAGATCCTGAAAAATCTACTCAAGTAGAAGTAAAAGTACCCCAAACAATATAAAAGTAAACATTTTTACTTAAAGTAGAAACAAAAGTAGACCACGAGCCAACAAGCATAAGAACGAAACTAGTAGCAGGTCGACCACATGGGCGCGCGCCGCTTCTTCCTGGCGAAGAAATCGTCCTCGTCCTCGCTGGAAGGCGAGTAGTTGTCAGATGGCAGCATCATCGAAGAGGTCGATAGCTCGTCTATTTCAGCCAGCCTCTGCTCCGCTGTCAATTTAGAATTAGCGAATCAGAAGACAGATTACGGATTAGTATGTATGCCGTTTCTGTATGCAGCTGAAAAAAATAAAACGCCCGGTGTCGGCACTACTTCGTTTCATTGACAAAAATAACACGTTACACGTAGAAGTAGATCCATAAAAATATACTTCGCTACAAGTAGAAAGTAAAAAAAAAAACTACTCAAGTAAAGTAACGAAGTAGATCTACTTCGGTACTTACCGGCTCTGCACATAGAGTCCAACATTTCTCTCGCCTATCAATTCCTCTGAACCCGCTGACTCAGCAACCGATGATTACAAGTACGAAATTTACACAAATGTCTACATAAATTTGGTGGTAAAACTAGGAAATATTTCTGATTTTAAAAATTATATTTAATTATTCTATTGGTTGTACACCTATCATAATTGCGAACATTACTACCCCACAGCTGATGTTACTGATGAGTAAGTTTTAATTTGACAACCGCTTTAAAACACTTAATATTCACTCTTTCTATTAAGGGGGATTGAGGGGATTCAAATATATTGTTAACAGATAATTGATATAATAAGTTATACATAATACAAGATAGTTAAGATTCCTTTCCTCCCAATAGTTTCCCCTACAAATTCAATAATCTACTATTTGTTTTAATGTTTAGTGGAAATTGCCCAAATTATCCATAAACCATGGAAGTATGTGTTCCATTGTCTATCCCAAGTAAAATTTTACAAAACTTCTTATGCAACTTTTCAATTAACATACTATTTTCATATCCCCTTTATACTTCACATAAACTTCACATCCATATAGCAACATTGGGCATATAATGGAATCAAATAGCTCTAACTGGATATTAACAGGAAGTTTTAGCTTCTTCGCTTTAGAAATTAAACATTGCTCGGTTTGCCTGTTCATATAAACGTCACATTGCTTTACAAAATCTACCATTATAGTTACTATTAATGTCTAGATAGGTATAATTATCTACAATGGCAAACTTATTTGATCCAAATTTAAATTCTAGCAATTTTCTAATCTTACCCTTTGAGAATACTAACACCTTAGTTTTGGCAGTGTTAATATATTAACATACAGTTTCCAAGTTTCACAATAGTTAAATAGAGCATCAAGTGCAGATTGTAACTTAGTAGTACTACTAGTACAATCGTGTCATCAGCATACAACAACACAAACAAGCTTTACGTACACAACAATATCCTCATTTTTAAAACAATGTTTCCTTAGACTAGAAATGCATGTTAACTCCCCATATGCATTTGTCAGTTTCAAGATCATTAAGAAATAATGCAAACACCTGTGGTGATAATTTTCGCCTTGTCGAACTCCAATATTGCATGGAAAGAAAAACCAAAATGTTTTGTACATATATTCATAATACATGATTTAGCTTCATTATATAAATTAAATATCACAGTTGATAATAATTTCAACCATAGGAATGTTCTGTTTACAGTGTCAAAACCTTTCTCTAGTCTACACAGACAGAGAGTATATGCGCTTCCTTTTGTTTAAATATAAATCAATACATTTTTTCAAAAAAAATACATGATCCATTGTGGAGTAATCATGCCGAAGTTCAGATTTTTCCTCCCCCATTATTCCAAATTCACCAATATATTCAATTAATATATTATTCAAAACACAGGTGAATAATTTAAAAAACAACTAAGAAGTAAGATACATAAAATATTGTAATTACGTGGTTATGAAAATTCGGTGAGCAGTGGTGAGCAGTGTATATAAGTGAACAAAACGTAGCAAACAAGGTTTGTTTTACATAATTTGAATACGTATGAAATTTTCTTATAAGCATGTTGCCAGTGGTTGTGATCGGTAGGTCTAATGGCCTAGTAGAAGGTAACACATCTACCAGTGGTTGTGATCGGTAGGTCTAATGGCCTAGTAGAAGGTAACACATCTACCAGTGGTTGTGATCGTTAGGTCTAATGGCCTAGTAGAAGGTAACACATCTACCAGTTGTAGTGATCGGTAGTTCCGCTATCATAATTGAAGTGGTCACCTAGGTCTAGTGTGAAATTCGTCAATTACACAACAACGTATATGAATCAAAATCATGCAACATACAAAATCATAGTTAACTGTTCGCCGCCTACTGCCTAATTGCGACCAGTTTGGTGTTTAGCATCGTTAGAGTCATATTTGTATGTATGAATTACGTATTTGTATAATAACCTGTTTCTTAATTACACGTTATTTAACTACTATTTAACTGTCATTTAACTACTTACTTATCATTAAGATGTAAACATAACGATGATGCTGACATTTGACTCGAAGTGTTTGCACTAACGAATAATTTGTACATATTTTGCTTACTTTATTCTTTTTATGTTTGCTAATTGTGAACTAGTTGAATTGATCAGTATACTATTTTTTTAATGAACCAACCGCTACGTTTTTTAATTATACACGAAACCATGACTATTAAATATAACTACTGACATAACTATTAGATATGAACATTTTGGATATAAATAAATTCTTTACTAGGGAATTTGAGCCTGACCAATAATAATATATCGCTATTAAAACTGTTGGATGTGCAGCAGTTGTGGCATTCTGTATTACTCAGTGTAATAAGATTTCTATATCGGTTGATTACATTTTGTTCCTAAACATATCAATAAAGTTGTTTTGAAAATTCTACTTGTGTGTTAGTGTTACAACGGTTGTTGTTGAATTAAGTTCATATTAATTCACAAGTCACATGGGTTACATGAATGCATGTTACCACAATTTTCAGTTAGGCATCTCCAAGTCAAACGCTGCCTTTATCATATCGGTGATTGGCGTCTCAACCACAATTACTTGTGTCATCTCCGGCTGGTTGTCTGACCGCGAGTGTGTCAACAGACTGTTTCTGCGGAGCACAGCTATGACGCTCTGTGGCATTGGAACGTCTCTCAGCATCTTCTGTTTCAACTACGAGATATTTGTTGTCTACGCCGTCTTCTTTGGTATCTCCTCTGATGAGTCTTGGTGATAACTTTCCTCACACTTAAATATGCTAGCTGCGTGAAAAACAAAATTGACAAATATCTCAGAAGGGCGGGTTACACATGAAGGAAGAATTGTTTGACTCTCAATAAGCCAATGGCTTCTATGTCCACTTGCCATCTTGATAGTTTTGCCACGGATGGCAACTTTGTTACATCTTTGGAATGAAAATAAAAGCGATCCCCGGTTCTCACGATTGAGAGACTGACGTTGTAGCCACTGTGGAAATGTCGTTCATTAAATGTACATAGTCAGATTCTATATATTAAAAATAATTGTAATTTCTTTATCCTGTTACACTGGTAACCCCAGATTATGAAGTAATAATTGATGTGGGAAAATATTAAAGAATTATATAGTGTAATTTTGATGATAAGTCATGCTTCAATTTGTTTATGATTCCAATTGTCATAGAACTATTGTCATAGAATTGAGAAAGTAGCAAATAATATAATGTTTAGGCCAACTTAGATGTGTGTCTAATGTTATGCCTAAAAAGTTTAAATGTTGGACCCTTTCAATGTTTACACCATCAGTTGTTAATGCGGGTAGTATTACCCTTTTGTTCGACATTTGTAAAATCATATATTTATTTTTGTTGATAATTAATGATAATTTATTTTATTGTGGCCATTCTGTTATATTGTACAGCTCTTTATTTATCAAATATTCAGTATCTGCATTATTTGTATCATTTGTAAAGGTCCCAAACGTACTTACTAGAGAAATATTAACGGCATATGTAATGAGCTTAAAAACAATACTGGCTTTTGAGAAATCATTATAATGAATAACGAAGGACCTAAAATTTAGCCTTGTGGGAGCCCCATATGTACAGGTAAGACATTTGATTGTATGTCATAATTTTTTACAAATTGTTCACGATTTGCTAAATAACTTTGTAATAATTGTAATGATGAATATTCCAACCCATAATGTTTTAATTTTGTTAATAGGATTGTGCGGTCACGTGTGTCGAATGCTTTCGATAAATCAAGAAATATACTGATGGGTAATTGTTTGTTATCCAATTGTGTAGTGATCCTATCAACTATTTCTAGAGCGGCATATTCAGTTGAATGGTGGGGTCTGAAGCCGTATTGATTTTCTGACAGTAGTTTTGTATTTGTAAAATACATGAGTAATTGGTTAATCATAATTAATTCTAGGAGTTTTGAACTAACAGGCAAAAGGGATATTGGTCTGTATTTTGTGAATGATGCTGGATAATTTTTTTTAATATAGGAATTACTCTTACTACTTTTAGTTTGTCAGGAAATTGTCCTGGGTTCAATACTTGTTTTATTAAACCCGTTAAAGGTTGGACTATTTCTGGTTCAATACGTTTTACTAATTTGTTTGATATTCCACCAAAACCATAGTTATTTTTATTTGGAAGGTGGCGATTTATTTGTAGTACGGATTCCTCTTGTGTTTCTATAAATCTAAAACCAGTGTTATTCTTGTTTTTAAGAAACTGAGTAACATTAGTTCTATTTGTACAAGATATGCCTTCAGCAAGATGAGAGCATATTATCTTCCAGCTGGCTATAGATAGCCAGAGATGGCAAAGGTACTACTCGAACATCTGCAATGAAGAGAAGCGAAGGGACATTGGTCACTGGAGTAAAACAAGTGCTAAGTGTATGGGAGGAGTATTTCAAGAAACTACTAAACTCGGGTGGGGGGAGAATGTGAGGTAGAGGTACCACATTCTGTAAGGAGAGAGTTGGAGGTGAGGACAATAACAGAAGAAGAGGTGGAAAAAGCTGTAAAGATGAAAACTGGGAAGGCTGTAAGAGTGGATGAACTGTCTTTAGAAATGGTGAAAGCAAGTGGGAATCAAGTGGCTGACGAGAATGTTTATTACGTGCTTCACAACAGGAGATATACCAACAACAACAAGTGGCGAAGAGGAGTGATTGTGCCGATAGTGAAGGGGAAAGGGTACATCCATGATCCAGGGAGATATAGAAGTAGTACTGTATTATGTATGTTTATGATAACAGTACATTCGGTTCGGATGTCATACTGTGGTCAAGGACATGATAACATATGGTAGAAAAAAAATTATTGTGCCACAGTACACTAGTATATAACTTTATTTCAATAATACGTTTTATGATAAGAGTAAAGCCAGGCCACAGCTACTGTGTCCGGCTTTCATACTGCTGTCCGGGTAGCCAACAAGCCCTGACATTGATGTAAAGGATATTGGATGCTAGGGTGAGGCATATAGTGGGGAGCAAAATCGGAAAGAATTAGCTGGGATTTAGGAAAGGGAGAGGAACGGATGATGGAGGGAAGTGCATTGAGTCCCCTGCTTTTCATTATGGTGATGAGCCTGATCAGTGGAAAGGTATCTGAACAGGAAGAACTTAAGAAGATACTATATGCAGATGACCTTGCAGTGGTGGCTGATAACAAAGAGGATTTACAGAAAACATTGCAAACACGGACGCTGGATATGTCTCAGTGTCTGCTCGCTACCCGGACAGCAGTATGAAAGCCGGACACAGTAGCTGTGGCCTGGCTTTACTCTTATCATAAAACGTATTATTGAAATAAAAGTGATATACTAGTGTACTGTGGCACAATAATTTTTTTTTCTAGCATATGCTATCATGTCCCTGACCACAGTATGACATCCGAACCGAATGTACTGTTATCATAAACATACATAATACAGTACTACTTCTAAGCTCTGATTTTGTGGGGATTTACACACAATATAAGTGTTCTTATTATTATAAGTTGGAGGGACCAGGTAAACACTTAACGAAGAATGATGGGTGGATAGTAATGTCATGTTTGCCAGTAGCTCAGAAATTGCATAGCGGCACCGGGTAATGATCCGAGTTATGATAGGTATTCGTATTATTGAAGTTCATATTAACACATTTATATTGTGTTTAATACTATTTATAGGTGGGTGAATATACAGTAATGGGTGTTTGGACTTGTCTACGAGGACAACCTATTTTAGGGTGAAGCTGAGGAAACGTACGGACGGCATGGTAAAACACCATGCAACGTCAGTGCACATAATGCATAATAATAAAACCTCACGACAAATCTAAGCACGGACGTCATGGTAAAACACCACGAAACATCAATGCACATACGTCATAATAAAGCGCCACACACGGACGAACGTCATAACAAATATTCAGAATAACATTTAGAACGGTGTGTAATATGAATAAACTGGTTTCTGTGTAATTCATTAGAGGCAGTTCGCACACTACGCTCAAGGTAGTTTCACTTAGCTGATTCTCGCTCGTCTTGTGAATTCCCAGGGAACAGACTCTGACAACGAATCCGTATGTTGACTGGTACCACTAGGTGGCATCACTGATCTGATTGATTCGTGTTGGCGTTATATATTTTAGTTCAATTCAATTTCGTTTATTCATTTGTTTGCTGGACAGTAAATGTCCGCTTAAATTAACGATTAGTTGTCCAGTTAGTCGGGCCACATAGTGCCCCCGAACAATCGAACAACTAATCGCCTGTGTAAACACCCTCACAAAACCGAGGCTAATTTATGGCTACAGTTGTGTCGCCGCCAGGTCTCCTGGGGACGATCTCTTTTTCGCTTCCCATCCGGTGTCCAGCGTAGGTCTATTCTGGGCAGTACATCTGGTGACATTCGACACACTTGCCCCAGCCATCTCCATCTTGTCTTGTTCACAGTTTGGTTTAGAGATTTTGCATTTGTCCTCTGGTTCAGTTCTTCATTTGAAATTCTTCTAGGCCAGAAGATTATGAGAATCTTCCGCAAACCCTTGTTCTGGAAGGTATGTATTTTGTTGTGGGCTATACTAGTTTTTAGCGTCCAGCGCTCTGCCCCATACATTAAAATGCTGAGGACATTGCTGATTCTGAGTTTAGTGTTGGTTCTCACTTGTTTTGACTTCCATATGTTCTTCAGCATGGTAAATGATAGGTTGGCTTTGGTGATACTTGACTTGACCTCTCTCGGAGTCTCCATCTGTTGCTATTTTACTCCCCAGGTATGTGAACTTATTCACTTAATCTATGTCACTATTGTTTATGGTGACTGAGTCGTTCGACTTGTGATTAATTTTCACCAGCTTTGTTTTGTTGGTGTTCACTTTCAGAACACCTTATGTGCTGTCTCAGTCAGTCTGTTTGTGTTCTCTTGCATGTCTCTCTGCCGACTTGAAAGCAGGTTGGTGTCATTAACAAAGTCCATATCATCCAGGTAGGTGGTGCAGGTCCATCTGATACCCCTTCTGCTGTCTGTTGTCATCACTTTCATAAGCTCCCTATGGTGATGCTGAAACTATCAGTGAGCTGGCTGTTGCAAATAACCTTGCATTTAGCATTTATATGTGTAGACGTTTTATGATATTCACCATCTTCTGGGGAACCTTTACGATCCGAGGAGTTTCCAGAGTGATTCTCTATGGAGGCTGTGGAACGTCTTTTCAAAATCTATGAAGTTTGCGTAAATGGTGCTGTTACATTCATCTGTCTGTTCGATGATCTGTCTGAGGGTGAAGATGTGATCAACTCAGCTTTTCCTTTTCTGAAACCAGCTTGTTCCTTGTGGATGATGTTCTCAGTTGTTCCTGGCAGATGATGTTCTCAGTTGTTCCTGGCGGATGATGTTCTCTGTTGTTCCTGGCGGATGATGTTCTCAGTTGTTCCTGGCGGATGATGTTCTCAGTTGTTCCTGGCGGGTGATGTTCTCAGTTGTTCCTGGCGGATGATGTTCTCAGTTGTTCCTGGCGGATGATGTTCTCTGTTGTTCCTGGCGGATGATGTTCTCACTTGCAGCTGAAATTCGTCTGGGGTTGATCTTGCTGAATACTTTTTTGTGAGAAGCAGCAATGTTACGCCTCCTCCCCGCCAGGTATTGCAGTCCCCACGATCGCCTTTTTTGGAAGCTTGACAATAGTACCAGTTTTCCATCCCTTTGGGGTGACTTCAGTGTCCCATATGTGCCGCAAAATCTTACAGAGGATCTTGGGTGTCACAACGTCCTCAGCCTTCAGCATCTGTGGACAGATCCAGTTTCACAAGGTGCCTTTACATTTTTGAGGCTTTGATATAGATTCTCTAACTTAAGTTTCAGTGATCCGATCGAGGTTGACATCAATACCTTCTTCTGCTTCCTGGATATCGGCTGTGGTTCCTGGTTCTGGACTGTTTAAGATGCTATGAAAGTGCTCTTTCCATATTGATATTTTTTCTTTCTCATCTGAGATGAGTCTGCCATATTTGTCCATTACATGTTGATCTTTGCTTGTTCCGTAGTCACCATTCAAGCGTTTTATGATTCTATAGAGCGTCTTCATGTCTTCTCGGCCCGCTGGTTCCTCTGTCTTGTCGGCTCACTGCTTCCTCTGTCTTGTCGGCTCACTGCTTCATCTGTCTTGTCGGCCCGCTGCTTCCTCTGTCTTGTCGGCCCACTGCTTCCTCTGTCTTGTCGGCCCGCTGCTTCCTCTGTCTTGTCCGCCCGCTGCTTCCTCTGTCTTGTCGGCCCGCTGCTTCCTCTGTCTTGTCGGCCCACTGCTTCATCTGTCTTGTCGGCCCACTGCTTCATCTGCCTCTGTAGCAAGTCCATCAAGTTCGTTGCTCTGTTTTTCACTTCTTTGTCTTTGTTCGCATATTCTCTTAATATCTTTCCTTATTCTTGGTGACTTAACATCCAATACACGTTTCTTGATCTGCTTTCTGTCTTCAATCGCCTTCCGTGTAAACTGGGATATCCACTCTTCATTCTGTTTTTCACGATTCTTTCCCTTCCTGTGTTGTTTTTACCAACTCGTACATTTAGGTCTCTAATAACAAGCAAGACATCATATTTTGGAACTGTTTCTACTGCTGACTGCAGATTCTCACAGAAGTCTTCCTTCACTTCATCTTCTGCATCTTCCATCGGTACATAGGCAGTGATAATTGACAGTTTTGCAAATTTGGAGTTGAATCTGCTATACACTAGTCTCTCATTGATGGACAATCCATGGCAAGGTTTACTGTTTATATGTCTACGTTCAAAAACATGCGTAATTACTTCAGCCTAAGTCAGACGCCGCAGCTATGACCGAAGGTGGTCGTCCATCAACCATGACTTTAATGCAAAGCCGCTGACACCTCACTACTAAGAGTCCATGACAGACAGAGACAAGCCGTGTTCTATACTGACATTGCCCAGTTCCAAGCGTCGTCGTCTACGACGGTCGCGCAGTTTCTGTACACACGGGATACCGCACAGGATAAGTCCACTGAAGGCGATCACAGCTCCGGTGATGACAAACGGCATGTCGTAGCTGTGTGTCACGTCATAGATCCAACCTGCAAGTAGAAAGAGTATAGCCTGCAAGTAAGGCACATTCAGTCTACAAGTAGGATACATTCCTTCTGCAAGTTGGATACATTCAGTCTGCAAGTAAGATACATTCAGTCTGCAAGTAGGATACATTCAGTCTGCATGTATGATATATTCAGCTTGCAGTAGAGTAGGATATATTCAGTCTAGAAGTGTGCA
>OY759270.1:2983636-3063636 GCA_963662155.1 Lamellibrachia columna | reverse complement strand
ACGAAAAGCCACCAATTTCCAAAAGAGAATCAGGAATGTCTTTGTTCAACTAAGTCTCGGTAATAGTCATGACATAGGCCTCACGAAATTCGTAGCATCCCTTGGCTTGCTGTCGCAGTTCGTCCATCTTGGGTTTCAGGGATCGTGCATTGCTCAAAATCATAGGAGGGGGGGCTCGTTTTTTTTCTTCGTAGGTGCTGCCTGGCACCACCTTTCCTGACTCTTTTCCTCTGGCGTGTTTGCTGTATGTTGTTGTCGAGATGGTTGTCTGTAAGCTCAATGAGTTCAATGGGTGGAGCAACGCCGCTGTCACGAAATGCCAGCAACATGTCTCTAGTGTAGGTGAGCACTCGCTGACGCTGGTCGCCATTTTTGGAGCGAGGTGTCATTAAGCCTGATGTAAAGAGTCCGCATAAAAGCAACATAAGAAGTGTCCACTTCGCGTAACTTGCCATTCGTCCAACTCCAAATATCATAAAAGTCAGTAAAACTATACAGAGAGTAGCTAAGCAAAGCAAACTATCGTAGCCGTATGTTCCCCCGTAGCCACTGCCCAGCGCCACCTACTGTCAAATTGGATACTTTTGGAAGTGGTATTCTAATATGCTGTACAGTTTCCATTAGTAGTTTTGGCGGAAGTCCATCCTCTCCTTGTAATTCGTTATCTTATCTGGTTAAATTCATCAACTCTACGTTGGCACAGTTAGTTAATCTCTATCAATGAAAACCTGACATTTATCACGTATTGTTGTCGACACTGACGCTGTTACTGGTGTAATAAATAGGACGGATGCAATTAACGCCAACGAAACCGTAGCTAACCATCGGCTCTGTTAACATGTACAGCACAGAGGGGAGTTAAAATATCTAACAATGACATGTCACTGTGCACAATGGCAATCAGGGGAATTGGTTAAATGTGAGGAAAGGTACTACCACAACTCACCAATGGAGATGCCAAAGAGGACGGCGTAGGCAACAAACATCTCGTAGTTGAAACAGAAGATACTGAGGGACGTGACGATGCCACAGAGCGTCATCGCCGTGCTCCTCAGATACAGTCTGTTGACGCACTTGCGGTCTGACAACCAGCCGGAGATGACGCGAACAGTTGTGTTTGTGATGCCAGTCACCGAGATGAGAAAGGCAGCATTTAACTTGGAGATGCCTAACTGAAAATGGAGGCAACATGCATTCATGTAATTCATGTTAATATGAACTTAATTCAACATCAACCACTGTAGCACTAACACACAAGAAGAATCTTCAAAACAACTTTTTTTTTATTTTATTAACAAAATATAAACAACCGATATAGAAATCTTTTTACAATGATATAATACAGAATGTCATAACTGCAGTGTATTCAATAGTTTTCATAGCAAGACATTTCATTATGGAATCTTTATATTTAATAGTGATCTTAATAAAACATGATGTCGTGTATAATTAGAAAAACATAGCGGATGGTCCGTCATTATATTCACATCTTAATGAGAAGTAAATAGTTAAATGCTATAAAATATATGTAAGAAACATGTTATTACACAAGTACGTAATTCATTAAATACAAATATGACTATAACGATAAACACCCGTCTGTTAAATGCCAGAAAAGGGTAATTAGGCAGTAGGCGAGCAGTTAACTATGATTGTGTCCGATGAAATCGATTGATTTTAATACGTTGTTTTTTTACGAATTTCACACTGTGACCTACGTAGCCAGTGACTTATTCACCTAGGGCAGCGAAACTACCGATCACAACCACTGTAGTCGGGCAGCCAAGGGGGTATACGTAGATATGGATTATGAATTACGTCTTTGATGGATTATTGACCCCAAGGGTGTCCTGAAACAGAATCCGCCTGGTGCTACCCTGGCACCCATGGACATTTTTTTATTTGAGTAAATCCAATATGGCCTCCACTATATCAGTGTTTCAGTCATACATCCAATTAGAATTGGAATTTCACATCGTTTCTAAGTGCCATTTAGTTTGTGGAGGCTAGAGGCATCGAAGACTGCAACATATTATCTCTGGACACATTTGCATAACTCCAATATTAATAAATACCTTCAACAATAAAACTATTGGCCTATTATTTTGAGTATACTGAAATGTTTAAATTAAGTTTTCTTGTGCGCACGCGTGCGTATCCGCGCGAGAACGTGTCTAAATACCCACGACATAGATTGCATTGCAATTTGAATTAAATATATCTCGTTTTCTTTTCTTTCCAAGCCACATGGTATAACAAGCACCGTCATCTGCTTTCACCACCTCTGGCGTTCGTCATTCAGATGTGTACATGTCCAACCTTTCGATTATGGCTGAATTGGCTGACTTCCGCATGTCTCCATACTCATCAAAGAGAACACATGTTTCATGTTGATGTGTCTACGTTGACCAATCACAAGGATCCGTGCATCATGGAGAGACGTAAACTGATGCATACAACCTTCCAGACACCCTCCTTGTGCCGAGAGACATGAACTGATCAGTAGATATAGCCTTTCAAATACCCTCCATGTGCTGACAGACGTGAACTGATAGGTAGATACAGCCTTCCAAACATCCTCCTTGTACCGAGAGACGTAAATTGATTGATAGATACAGCCTTCCATACACCCTCCTTGTGCTGAAAAACGTGAAACGTTAGCGAGATACAGCCTTCCAAACACCCTCCTTATGCCGAGAGACGTGAACTGATCGGTAGATACAGCGTTCCAGACATCCTCCTTGTGCAGACAGACGTGAACTGATCAGTAGATACAGCTTTGCAAACACCCTCCTTTTGTTGACACACGTGAACTAATCGGTAGATACAACCTTCCAAACACCCTCCTTGTGCTGACAGTCGTGAACTGATCGGTAGATACAGCCTTTCAAACACCCTCCTTTTGTTGACAGACGTGAACTGATAGGTAGATACAGTCTTCCAAACGCCCTCCTTTTGCCGATAGACGTGCTGACCCTATATAAACATGGGGTGAGTGTAGATTTCATGTCCAGATTCAACTCAAGATACATTAAATTGACAGTGATTATATGCTACGCACCGATCGAGGATGCAACGGAGGAAAACAAGAATAGTTTTTACGGGTAACTACAGGCAGCAACAGAGAAAGTAAGAACTCATGACATGCTGATGATCATTGGAGACCTCAACGCCAGAGTTGGAGACAACAACAGAGACAGAGAACGGGCTAGGGGATAACATGGTTTTGGAACCATCAACGACAACGGAGAGCGACTATATGACGTTTGCCAAGAAAGTGACTTGATTATTGGAGGGAAATGTTTTGAACATAAGGATATTCACAAGAAAACATGGACATCGCCAGATTGAAACACCAAAAGCCAGATTGACTGTATCCTCATCAATATTAAATGGAGAAGCTCACTGTAAGAAGGTAAGACCTCCAGAGGAGCTGACATAGCAAGTGATAACGTCACCCTGAGATTGCGCAAGGCAAAAAGAGGACAGGAATATAGAAGACTGATCGACTCAGCCAGACTTAAAGATGCAGGGCAAAGCAAGTCTTCAAAGAAGAACTCAAGAATCGTTTCCAAGTTCTTGGAGAAGAACAGGAAATGAACATTGACGCCTTTAATCAAGCTTTCAGAGAAGCTGGTGAGAAAGTCTTAGGATATAAAAAGAAAGAACATTGGATCCAGACAAGGATTGGCCAAAAATTGCCGAAAGGAAAATAATCAAACAGAAAATAAACTCAATGAGATCAGAAAGGGTTAAGGACTAACTTAAGATAAGCTACACAAAAACATATAGAGAGGTAAAACGGTTGGCAAAGGTAGACAAGAAAGCATATGTGAAAAGACTTGCAGACGAGGCATAGGAAGCAACAATAATGTACCAGTGAAAGACAAGGAAGACAACATCATATTCAGTGAAGCTGATAAGATCACATGGTGGAAAGAACATTTTCAGATCATTCTGAACAGACTAGAACCCTATATGTCATAGCAGATATACCAGCAGCACGAGAGGACCTGGACATCAATATAGATGCACCAACCATGGAATAGGTGAAAACAGCGATCAAGGAATCAAGGAAATGAAGAGTGGTAAGGCAGCAGGAGTGGATGGAGTGATAGCAGAAATGCTGAAGGCAGAAGCAACATAGACACCACGGTTACTAACAGAGATTTTCAGAAATATTTGAGAAAGTGAAGAGACACCAGAAACATGGAAGACTGGACTGATAGTCAAGCTGCCCAAAAAGTCGACTTATTTGATTGTAACAATTGGAGGCATCACCTTGCTGTCTCTCAGCAGCAAAGTCTTCAACAAGATTATTTAGAGACTAGCAGAGGAACTGGATGAGCATATCCGGCTTTCGACCAGGACGATCTTGTTCGGATCACATGTTCACATTGAGGCAGATCCCAGAGCAAAGCAAAGAGTGGAACGCACCATTATATGCCAATAGAGAGAGAGAGAGAGAGAGAGATAGAGAGAGAGAGAGAGAGAGAGTGAGAGAGAGAGAGAGATAGATAGAGAGAGAGAGAGAGTGAGAGAGAGAGAGAGAGAGAGAGAGAGATGAGTTAACAGGGATGGACGTGGGGATGCTGAGTTTCAGACATCTAACTTCCGTTTTTATCGAAACCGGGATGGTCACCGTGCTGTCATTTGTGTATGGGTCGTTATAACTGCCTGCAGGTTATGCATGTTGAGTGAACTCTACGACCTTGACGAAAACGATGTTTTAAAAAATATCTTTATGTCTTGAAAAGTTTATGTTTTGAAAAACGTATTGTTTTGAAAAGTTTATGTTTTGAAAACTTTATGCTTTGAAGTTTGGTCTGAAAAATTATTATTTTAAAAAACTTTGTTTTGAAAAGTTTATTGACCACCTATTTATTTATATGACATAAACCACATACAGTAGGTAAGGTTGTTGCATATATGTTGGATAGAGGCGTTTCTGGGGTGAAATATAGGTCAAGTTAGTACATTATTGGTTGGAAGGAGTGCTTCTTGGGGAAATATGAGTCAAGTGATTACATATATGGTCTGTAGGAGGCGCTTATCAGACGGAATAAAACAAAACAAAACAAAACTGGCATCCGCATACCGCACGTTGCACGTTTTCCAAAACAAGTAATAAATGTATATAATACGCAAATTAGTTCGGTTATTATGCGTCAGGGACACTGTTTTACGAACACTGGTTGATAGACTGGTCGCTAGGGGTGTTCCTAATACGTCAGGACCTTTCGGGCCTTTTTGACAATAAACATAAACTTCCCATAGAAAGCAACACACGAAGAGGTATTGTCTCTAAATAGATAAAAGCGGTACATATTTAGCTATACATGCAACTAAACACGGTACATACTTAAATAAAAGCATGGGTAGTAATGTTGCGATATGGAGCTAGACAAGCCCCTTTTTGCTACGCTTTCACTTACGCGAAATGACTGTTTCGCTCAGGCATTTCGCGAAATGACTGAAAATTCCAGTCATTACATAAAATTACTGGAAATAAGGCACTTTTATTACACAGTTTGACTGATGACCATTTCAGTCATACTGTGTAATAACAATTTGTGTACTTTTATCATTATATATTGTTCCAATGTTAATTGTGTATTAATATCAGCTTTCATAATTCTTCAGACATTCACATTACTCAAGTAGATAAACAATGTGAATAAATATTTGCTATATATTTGCAAATAGCACCATTTTGCTAATAATTTATCCCTCTCTGGGTACAAGATTCTAACCCTCCCCCTGACAGTTTGATTGACAGCTATCTCACTGGTGTTCTCTGGTTTGATGGACAGGTAATGGATGACCCAACCATTCTCCAACTGGGATTCCCAGTTGCCTAGCAATGGTGACTGTTTCAATTGGCTATTTTGCATTGTCTCTCCCTATAAAAATAACACATCAGTAGGTGTTAATCACTTGCCTCTTGGCATAGCTATCACAGTGCATAGGATAATTACGAAGTACAATTTAAGGAAGAACTTTAAGAAAGGTTTCAACAATGTCAAAAAATCTAATTCCCAAAGTGGAATATTTCAGTACTACAGAACAACTCAAGCTTGCAGCAGCTGATGAATCTTCGAAGTCATGTCAGTCTTATGCTGAAAATTGTTTCTTGATTTTAAGTGTGATAAATTTACCAGACATTTCACAATTTGAGGGGTAGATAGTATGCCATTTTTATCAATGCAAATATACCAACCTATAATAAATGAGGTATGGGTGGAAAGATAGTTAACTACTCTTCCAAATGTGCCATAGCTAACATATAATTATGCAGTGATGACATCAAACCAGAAGTTTATCATTGGAATTACTCCACAGCCCCACATATGCAATTTTGGTGGCTTGCAGAACATGATGTGGTTTCATTTTGATTTGGTAATGGTGAAATTTCACACCTTCATTCATTGATCTGCACATTGAAGCCACAGGGGTAATTCCCTTTAAAGGTTTTCTCAGTCAGAAGCCTCGAGTTAATATCCACCACAGTTGTATTAGATACCAATTCAAGCCTTAATCCTTTCTCTGTTAAATTATTCCTCTTTTTTATGTAAGCCAGGAAGTCCACAATGAAAGGGTTTTTCTTCAGTTAGCCATCAATTGCACGAGTGAGCATAAATGAAAGCCGTCAATACTGTCTCACAAAAGTCCTTTCATGATTCGTCACATTAAGCCGTGCAAACAAATTAATTTAAAATGGAAGTTAAACCAATTGCCAAGTTTACTATAAAAGACACATTGATAAACATCATGATTATGCGTATATTACCATTACAATATATTACAATATATATTTTTTATTATTTATTCTCACAATTTTGGATTAGGTAGTTTATAATTACAATTGGATAATAATTTTAATTTGCTCTTATGTTTTACAGGTATAAAATTTGTCAATGCAGTGACATCGAGAAGTTGATAAAGAAACGATGTACACAATGATGCAAACTGAAAACAGAAGTGATAGGATAAAATGTCCTGAACCTCTGAAATCAATCAATCAACAATGTCCTGACTCCACAAAAACAATAGGTCATTCTACATTTCCAACATTCAATTTAAGATACACAATAGAAGACAAATTGTAATTGCTCTGGGTATAATATCTCAAAGCAAACCTATGGGGACTGGGGCATTGCACCTCGTAATAAAAACATTAATTTGATGATAAGTGGTTTCGAAAATGTGGAATAACTTCAATTCCTTGTGTTCTACACGATCCAAAGTGAACCCGAATACTAATCTTAAATCATAATTTCATCACAATATAAAACATATTTTTTAGTGTGAGAAATAGATAGCTGCTAAGTGGCAATTTGTGAAAACATCTGGCTAGGTAGATGAAAAAAACAGCAAGTTTGCCCACATCACTTGTCATTAACCGAGGGAAGCACTGTTTCAGTGGTATATATATATATATATATATATATATATATATATATATATATATATATATATATATATATATATATATATATATATATATATATATATATAAATATGTATATATATATATATATATATATATATTAATAGGTACATATATATATATATATATATATATATATATATATATATATATATATATATATATATATATATATATATATATATATATATATATATATATATATATATACCTGCTGCTTTTGGAAGAGGGTGATTGCACATGCGAAATTGAATACACGAAATGGGCGACTATTGACATTTTTAACACGTAAATTACTTCGGTTAGTAAGCGTTAGGGGCGCTTTCTTAGTTCATAGACTAGTCGGCACTGGGGCTGCTACCGCCAAGTGTTTCCATCAAGGGGCGCTTCGTTAGAACGGTCATTACCCACCAGGTGGCGTTCGCAAAATAGTTCGATTACAAGACAATGGCGCTGAGTTTTCCAAAAAGTAGCTCATATGCTATGCGCTAAGGGTACCACCAGTATCAAAAACGTGTCACCACTGGGCGCTCTAAAATTCGATCACTACCCACTAGGTGGCGCCACCATGGGTTGCGTCTGGCTCCTAAATGCTACATCTATGCCACCTAAAGGACCCTCCTACTGCTTATGTGGCTGGGTTATTTTTTCAATATTGCACCTGATGCATTAACTTTAAATACTATTAAATATAACAATATTAATTGGTGTGAATCCTGCCAGTTATCTCATTAATCTGTATCGCATAGTCTCACCTGTTCGACCCTATCAGGCAAGAAGAAAAATGGAATATAGTAGCCAAGGTTGTTGAAGAAGTCCGATATGGCGAAGAGGAGAAAGGTCGCGTCCTTGAGTAGTTCAATCATCTCTCGGAATGTCCTCGTTGTTTCCTCCGAGCAGTCGCTCACACGGAATAAGAAACTCTTGTCTTTTGGCGACACCTGGCGATGTGGCGATGTCAGGCTGTATGAGTGGGATGCGGGATTCGAGCGATCAGCGTTGATGTTGCCAGACGAACCACCTGTTGGTGAGCAGACGAACCACACTTTAATAGTGGCTTCGATGATTGTAAATGATTTTGTTTTGCATCGAGGTATATCGCTGTCTATCGAGGTATATCGCTGTCTATCGAGGTATATCGCTGTCTATCATGTTGTTGGTGAATAAGTTAAACTAGTGTGTCAGTTACAAGTGTTTATTCTGATGTATATGATTCAACCGCGTATCATGGTCACGTTTGTATCAGTTACAACAGTGTATCCAATCATAATAATGTATAAAGGTGTATTCGATATATGTGTGTAAGTGGATGGGGCTAGAACGAGAATGTACATACACTCGTTCCGGTGACGCCGCACGGTGGCGCCCTCGTGCTTCAGCTCATCAGCAGGCGTGTGTGGCGGTGAGTGCAACGCACTAGAATTTTGAGATAGGAGATGTGCCCCAAACACCGGAGCAGGGTAATTGTCCGACGCCCCTTCTGACCAGTCAGTGATACGCTTGCGTTGCTGCTGTTTCTTAAGCGGCCGTAAGAGGGAGCCAAATATGCAGCAGTTGAGAACGAGGCCAGCAACGATGAGGGCAGCACCTTTCCAGCCATATTCAGCCACAAGAATCTCGACTAATGGTGGAAAGATGATCGTGCCGATTCCCGACCCACACATAGAGAGGCCAGTCGCCAGGGAACGTCGCTTCTCGAAGTAGAGCGTGACACTGACAATGGCGGGAAGATAGATCATGCCAAGTCCAAGACCTGGCGGACATACCCAACGTTATATCATACAGTGCCCTCTAGTGATCAACATATGGAGCAATTACAAAAGTATATCATGATTAATGCACGCACGCACGCACGCACGCACGCACGCACGCACGCACGCACGCACGCACGCACGCACGCACGCACGCACGCACGCACACAATCATAAAAAAGTCTGTTACGATTACACTCGAGACAGTTTTTAATAAAATGTCCAAACAAGATAGAGTATCCTTGAAAGGATTAACGTTACGGTTTCTTGTGGAGTCATTATTATTATTCTAACCATCTTTATTCGGACTCAAGATCCATATGCACATATTAAACAATTCCTAAAGTTCCAGATAAGAACCACCAGTTAGAAAACAACTTAAATTAAACTGGGCTTAGACATGAAATCACGCCATTACATTTGTCCTTATTTATTACATTTGATGTGTTATTTATTTCTCAAGAAACGTGTTGTATTTTTTCCGTATATTTCCGCCGACTCACACGGACTTCGTCGACGGACTGACATCCGTCCGCCGGCGAAGGCAGCGCGAATCGGCCGAAATGTTCGAACCAAATATAAATAATATAAAATAAGATATATACACGTCAAACATAATTTTGCTTTTGTTTACAGTAAATCATTATATTAAATGGAACACGTGCGATCTGTCCCGCCCTTCCCCTAATCGGCGGAGTAGCACAAATAAGGTTGCGTCCTGCTATTTGCATCATTCTACTTGCCGTCTAACGCTATTAGAGGACCACAGGGCAGGACCACAAGACTACAGGATCACAGGGCAGATCCGCACACGCTTCGCTTTACACGCTCCTAACTGATTTAATTAGAATTTGTTTAGGATCATTTAGATAAGTGGTTTATGTAACACAAATAATCTCTTGGACCTACACGTTGATATACAGATGTTTATGAGAAAACACCATTATAAATCGATCCTCTGTAACATTGTTGACTTTAGAAGCAAACAGTGACCTTTGAACTTTTACGAATGCTATATTTATAATTAAAAAAAATGCATGTCCCTTCATTTAAAAATAAACCATGAGTAAAACCAATAGTTCCACACGCACACGCACACGCACACGCACACGCACACGCACACGCACACGCACACGCACACGCACACGCACACGCACACGCACACGCACACGCACACGCACACGCACACGCACACGCACACGCACACACACACACACCCACACCCACACACACACACACACACACACACACACACACTCACACACGCACGCACACACACGCACGCACACACATACACTCTCGCTCTCTCTCTCTCTCTCTCTCTCTCTCTCTCTCTCTCTCTCTCTCTCTCTCTCTCTCTCTCTCTCTCTCTCTCTCTCTCTCTCTCTCTCTCTCTCTCTCTCTAGACACAGTACGCTGTGCGATGCACTCACCTGACACGATGCCGAAAGTGAAATATAAATAGTAGAGATTTGGTGCGAACACGCTCATGACAAAACCGGATGCCGCCAGAATTGAACCAGCGATCGACACCACTCGACAGCCATATTTGTTGGTGAGAACGCTCACTATTGGTCCTGGAAGGTGAAGAAGACAAACATGGTATAAAACGTGTGTACAGTTATACTCATCAATGATATACGAAATGCTTGCGTCTCATGTATAACAGTCTTGAATAAAGCATATACAAAATATTATTATTATTGTTGTTGTTTTTATTATTGATATTGTTATAATTGTTATGTTTTACTGTTAATATATTTACACATCCAACTGAAGTGTATTGTTACAGCATTTACAGGCCTTAATGTGCGATTTATTCTGACTACATGATTGTTATTTTCGAGTTAAAAACAAAGAAGACAAGTTACATAGACATATAAAATGGAAGCAAGAGACACAAAAACGGCACAAACAAAATGGGGTAGAACTTGGTTGGTAATATAAAAGGCTTGTATAAAATGAAATAGAAAAATTATCATCACAAACTAATCATCAACAACTGTCAGGAAACTCCATTAAGACAGTAAATGTGGCCGTCATGGGAACTAGTATAAACAAAACGGTCACATGATCATCCCAATATGTAGACTTTGATTAGTTTAATAAGCATATATATGCACAATTGCAACGAATTGTTTTTTTACGACGCCGAAGTTGTCAATTGCACTAAAATAAAATAACAAAATCCCTTATTCATTTAATAGGTTTTAAACTCAATAATTACATACAGCATGACGCCTGACCAAAGTGGCGGATGTATACTCCCCCAAAGGGAAGCCAAAGGGGAATGGCGCAAATTTAGTCACCTTTTGATTGACAATAGGGGGCAGCCGTGGCCTAGTGGTTAAGATGTTGGACTCTAAATTCAAGGGTTGTGAGTTCAAGACCCACACTGGGCACGGTTCGTTTTCGAAGCTTGGGCAATTTTGTTTACCTTACTTTGCCTCAGTCTACTCAGCTGCAAATGAGTACAAATACTGTTTGGAAGGTACCTGCGATGGACTAGTGTGCCGTCCAAGAGAGTCAGTATAACTGCACTCTACGTTGCTTCGAACTATAGAAACCAGGTTTAAGCACTTCATGCGTAATGCCTGGGGAATGACTTTACCTACCTACCTACCTTTGCTTTACAATACCATCATTTAGTGGCGCAACAGGTTATATAAGAAAACATAAAACATTAAGCCCCCCAAATACCCACTCTCTGTTTATGATTAGAGTAGAAAGCATCCCCAATTTCAATTAGATTACGAATACGTACCGCAGCAGAATGACAACCCAACCATGAGAGAACTAATCGAGCCTACGTCACTCCGACCTGCATCAAATTGCTCAATGAAGGCGATCAAGAAGACACCGAACGAACTGACGATGCCTCCCCTAATTGCCTGAAGCATGAACGAGCTGAGGACAACCATCCAGCCCCAACCGCCGTCTGGTGGCGTCGGCATGGTATCTTTGTTGCTGACGACTGTGCCATCTGGTGATGACTGTACCAGCATCGGCTTTTGTTCACCGTCGCGTTTCAAAGACCCAATCTTGTTCATGTCACAGGTGTGTTTTGAGGCAAATTCGGTGGTCTGGCCAAGTAATGATTCCAATAGTGGCTGAAACTAAAGGTAACATATATTTAATAACCATCATCCGGTTTTCCCTCGGATTAAGTGTATACAATAGAAATGTTGGCCTGTGTTACGGATGTTCTGAAATATGTACATGAGACATTCCTTGCGGTTTCGTGAGTTTGTGCCGTGTATTTAGCATTACATGATCCGCCTTTGTCAAAATGGCATTCGAATAACAAATAACATATATTGAAAAATGGGGTTGCGCACTTCCTCCAAACGACACCAGGTGGCATGATTTGTAGATATCCAAATGTCTACTGGAGAAAAAAAAAACAAAAAAAAACACACACACAAACACACACACACACACACACACACACACACACACACACACACACACACACACACACACACACACACACACACACACACACACACACACACACACACACACACACACACACACACACACACACACACACACACACACACACAAATACACACACAAACACACACACACACACACACACACACACACACGCACACACACGCACACACACAAACGCTTGTGTAGCAAATTTACAGAAAAAAGTGGAATATCGAATAGAATAAGTATTATTATTGCATATATATATATTATACATAAACGTATTGTAGACATATTTGAGAAAACTGTTTTTGTTAATTATTAGTCAGAGGCAGGATTTTAGAGTAAGTTAGTTCCATACACCGACAGGGAAGTCAGTGAACGTTAATAGGGTTGTTTACCATTCGAAAATTGAGATTTAACAAGATTTAACAAGATCGATATCCCAAACAACAAGTTCCAGAATGCAAGTGGACAATGAAACCATTTGCTTATCAAGAGTCAAACAATTTTCTCATCTATGTGTAGTCCGCCCTTATCAAATATCTGTCAATTCTATTTTTAAACATATTCACATTACTAGCATTAACACAATCATTTGGAAGTTTGTTCCATCCATTTATCACTGTGAGAAAGAGTACTTTCTTATGTCTAACCTACACTGCTCCTTAACTAAAGCTTTTTTGTGTCCTCTGGTTCTACTGCCTTTTTAAGTTTGAAGAATATATTCCTATCAACATCCTCATAACCGTTCACTATTTTAAACATTTCTATTTGGTCTCCTCTTAGTCTCCTGGTCTATAGTGTTGTCAAACCACATTGTAATAAGCGACTTTCGTAACTAAGGTCTCTCAATTGTGAACTTATTTAGTTGCTCTTCGTTGTATTCTTTCTAGCTTGTCTATGTCCTTTTTACGATACGGCCTCCATGCTTGAATACAATATTCCAAATGTGGTCTAACTATTACTTTGTACAGGGGTACAATTAGCTGTTTCTCCTTATACGTGACAGTTATCCTATTTAGCCCTAGAATTTGATTTCCTTTCGAAGCAGCAATCCCACATTGCTCTGAAACGTTCATGTCAGTACTAAATGATACTCCTCAGTCCTTTTCTTGTGTGGTTCTACTTAGTACAGCATCCCCCATTTTATATTCTTCGTCCATGTTTCCATGTCCTATGTGTATACATTTACACTTCCCAAAATTGAATAACATTTGCCATTTTTCTGACCATTTAACTAATGTATCTAGATCATCCTGTAAACTGTGTTTATCCGTATCATTTGTAACCGTTCTGAATACTTTTGTGTCATCTGCAAATATGAGTACTTTGCTAGATATGTCATCTTCTAAATATTATATATATATATATATATATATATATATATATATATATATATATATATATATATATATATATATATATATATATATATACATACACAGAAGACAGAGAGTAGTAGTAGATGGTGATATTTCAAACTGGAAATCGGTTTTGAATGGGGTACCACAGGGATCAGTATTAAGCCCTATACTGTTTTTAATATATATATATATATATATATATATATATATATATATATATATATATATATAAACAAACAGTATAGGGCCTAATACTGATCCCTGTGGTACCCCACTCAAAACCGATTTCCAGTTTGAAATATCACCATCTACTACTACTCTCTGTCTTCTGTGTGTAAGCCACTTTTTTATCCAGTTGATTACATCATTACCTATACCATGGGCTTTTAGTTTAAGTAACAATCGTTGGTGTGGCTTTTTATCGAAAGCTTTCTGAAAATCTAAGTAGACAACACCCACTGGTGACCCGTCAGCTACCCACTTTGTAATCTCTTCAAAAAAACATAACAGATTGGTTAGACATGACCTTGCGTTTAGGAACCCATGTTGAGATGTATTTATTAAATTATGTTTTACAAGGAATTCCACCATGTGGTCTCTAATTAATGTTTTGTAATTTACATACAACTGATGTTAAACTCACTGGTCTCTAATTGTCTGGCTTGTTCCTCGATCCCTTCTTAAATAGTGGCGTAATGTTTGCTTCTTTCCATTCGGAAGGAACTATTCCTTCTTCTAGTGACAAGTTAAACAATTTTGCAAGTGGTGTACTAATTTGATCAACAATTTCCTTAATAGTTTTGGTGGTATCCCATCAACTCCAGGTGGTTTATTCTCTTTTCTTCTTCTTAATTTTGTTTGCTATCATTTCAGGAGTTACAAATAACTGCCCTAAATGTTCTGATTTATTGCCCTCAAATTTAGTAAATGGAACTGGAAGTGAGCTGATATCTTCTGTGTTAAAAACTGAGCTGAAATACTCATTCAGGATCTCTGCCATTTGAAACCCGTCTGAAATTATGTTTCCCCTGTTGTTTTCCAGTGGTCCGACCTTATCTCGAACTTTCTGTTTACTCCTTACATAAGCATATAAACTCTTGCTGTCATTTTTATATTACCTGCCAATTTTGTTTCAAAGGTTCTTTTTGATTTTCTAATTTAAGTTGTAGCTAGGTTAAATACCTCTTTGTAATTTGCATAGTCTTCATCCTTTCTGGCACGCCTATAAACCCTACACATAGTGTGTTTAAACGCTATTTTTCTAATAGCTTCTTTTGACAAGTGTTTCTTTCTAGACCGTTTTCCTTGTTTTTTCAAGGGAACACATTTATCGATGATACTCTCAATTTCATATTTTAGAATATTCCAACATTCAATTGCGGTCTTTTTCATCAGCATGTTATTCCAATCTAGCTTTGCTAAGTATTTTCTCATATCTTTATAGTTACCTTTTTGGAAGTTTCTCCTATGCGTTTTTTATTTTTACTTTCTGATTTTACATTGATGTCAAAATATATTTGTCACCCAATGGTTCATGTATTTTTACATTGTCCACTAATTATTTGTGATGATAAAACTATATCTAATACATTTTCTTCCCTGGTTGGTTCTAGCACGTGCTGAGTAAGGAAGCTATCCTGAATTAAAAATAGAAATTGTTGGTCCTCACCCCCTGTAATCTGTAGAGATTTCCTCTTCGTTTATGTTTGGACTTCAGTAAACTAATCCAATAGTTAATTTTGAATTTCCTGAAACTAAACTTCCCCCAAATCCACAAAACTAACTTCCTCATCCGAAAATAACTTCTCGACTAGCATGTTAATTGCCACCCCCCGGCATTTTCGATATATATATATATATATATATATATATATATATATATATATATATATATATATATATATTTATATATATATATATATATATATATATATATATATATATATATATATATATATATATATATATATATATATATATATATATATATATATATATATATATATATATATATATATATATATATATATATATATGACCCCTCCTTATTACTGGTAAAATCCCATAACAGTATTACCTGCTCAACCCGCGTCAGCTTTAGTGTTCTGACCAAGTTCCTGTATTTCCTAACTATGGCATTTGTACCCTCCCTCTCTACGTTATTTGTCTCTACGTGTACTAAAATAGACCCACCCTTGTCCGAACCCACGATGTTTTCTACCCTCTCAGTTGTCGCCTGTATTTTGGCCCCAGGCAAGCAAACTACCACGTCATCTCCCTTGTTTAAGACTCTGTCAGTCGTCCTAACTATTGAGTTCCCCACAAACACCCTCGCTCTCTTTCTCACCTCCTCTATCATTGCATCGGAATAGCTCTTCCGATGGATCCCTTCCATCACATTCTGTCCTGCATCCTTGTCACTTGGTGGCAGACTGTTATCAGGCTCTCTCTCTCATCAACCTGTCACCTTTCCCTCCCGTCTCCTGGCTAACTTGCGCTCCTGACACCCTCCCTCCCGTCTCCCTCACACCCATCACCTTAACTATCATCTCTGTCCCCCCGACTCCTTCGCTACTGTCTTCCCACTCCCCTTTCCTTCGATCCATTTGTCTTCCCTCCCATTTCTTTACTTCTCGTTTCCTTTCGTCCTGTCTCCCTACGTCCCGTCTCCTTACGTCCTGTCTCCCTACGTCCCGTCTCCTTACGTCCTGTCTCTCTATGACCTGTCACCTTACCTCCTCTCAGCCTCCTCCCAGGCTTAGGTGAGCTCTCCCTAGCATTTCTCTCGTCGTCTTCCCCCACTTTATCATCTACTGTCCCCCCACCAGAACCACTTGCAACTCACCTGCTCCCTTCCCATCACTGCCACAACGAGCAGCCTCAGCTGTTCTAACTCCACTTCAAGTTCCTTCATCCTCGTACATCCCGTACACTCAAAACTAAAACTATCCGCCTGAATCTCGGCCCAGGACTTCTCACACCAGGACTTGACGAAGTCCACCCAGCTGCTACCCCAACTGCTGCATATTAAATGCCTGGTGGCCTTTACCTGCCGTTTGCACGGCGCCATCACAAAATATATACTTAATCTGGTTGCTACGTTAGCCTTGAATAAGGCTGTTTTTTTATGATCAAAAGAACACTTTAAGCTAATATACTTGCTAACTATGTCTTTTCTACTTAGCTCGCACGAGCAAAGACAAAGCCTGCCACCTAGCGAATACGGAGAACACTGTGTAAACAAAACAACGAAGCCAGTGTAAACCAACTTACGCTAAAATCCTGCTGTTAATTCTTTTTACCGAAATCGTTTACTACAACTTTGTCAGATATTACCTTATGTATGTAATTTATGTAAATGTACCATTTTATCTAATATATATATTTAACAATGTATACGATAGTTTGGTACACCAGTTTAGTTCACGACCTGTAAACAAACTCCCCCTTATCGCTTGTTGAATTTGAGTCCGGGAAAAATACTGCCTCTGTTAACAAAAACAGTTTCTTATTATATGTCTATAAGAAGTTTGTGTATTTAATATATGTGTAATAGTAATACTTATTCTAACCAATATTCCACTCTTTCTGACTATGCACTATGCTATCCTAACAGATGAGGAATTATGATTGCCAGGTTACGTAATGTTTAGATTGAATAGGAATAAGGGGAGGGGGAGTTATTTTATATGTTAAAGAATATATTCAGGCTAATCAATAAAATTAGAAAGGGAAGCAGATTACGGTGAAGCTGTTTGATGCAAAATAGTTTCAGGAAATTCAAAATTAACTACTGGATTAGTTTACCGACGTCCAAACATAAACGAAGAGGATAACACAAAATACAAAATGCTATAAAGGAAGTTAGTAACGGGGAATGTGTCATAATGGGAAACGCCCGCCGACCCCTCGATTTTGGAATAACACATCACAGCGTTTTCCAAGAACCGCCAGGCGGTTATTGGTCGTTCTTGTCCAAATGTCAACCGCCGGGAAAACGAAGATTTAACCAGAATCTTCCACTTTTAGAAAACATTCTGAGAAATCCACCAGCTTGATATTCTTTATTATAATTTCAAATGGTGCATTGCCTGAAAACCGTTTTTCGCTTGAATATGCATACACGTTCAACATTGTTCGATCGAGCTGCTTTCTATTGTTAAATGAAATGTTTTGTCATCCTTCAGTTGTTATTGTCATCGTCGTGGTCAGTGTCTTCGAGTTCAACTTGAAGATCTTCCTCCTCTTCTTCTATTTTCTGATTCATGCCCGTTCACAGTGTGCACATATCCGTACACTTGAGTTCACTGGTAAGGCATTCACAATCTGGTTGTGTCTACAAGACAACATGAACATACAAGACAACATGAACATACTGGTAGCTATATCCACGTAGCTCTGATCATGCGGCGCATTCAGAATGTCCACAGGTAGCCTGGATCCACAGGTAGTCTGGGTCCACACGTAGCCTGGGTCTACCGGACGTTGCCGATTATCTTCTGAAGGCTTGCCAACTAGGAAAACACGCATATAAGAATTTCATGACGACACTCTTGTAGAAAGAATCACCAACAGTCAAACTGCACGAGCTGACAAAGCTAAGATTGAAAACATTTAGTCATGTGAACAAAACGAATATCAGCAATGCCCAAACCAACGAAGTTGTCTTCAAGTATATAGAAAACTAATTCACCATATGATCATGTTTGCCCATTTGTGTCATGGGCACATTCAAATGGCTGTGGATCGCAACGACGTAGGACAGCAGCACTTGCCGGAGAGCTGGAGATAAACGTGTCTCCAGCATCAGAAATTCCAGAATCTTCAACATTTATCATAGACTGGATGAACTGTGTTCATGAAATTAAAAACAACGCCATGACTCTTGCACTGCTGGCGGAGACTTATCTGTCTCTGGTCAAAAAACGTATGTTGTATTCGACGTCTGTTTGGGTGCGATCGCTGTAGTTTCCACTGAACCAATGAAACGTCACATAGGCATCGGTGATCCAGTATCACTGATTGGATGGGTTTCCGCTCACTAGTTTGGCTCAGGTCTAGTTGGGAAGCCCTTTTTATATAATTCAACGATTGCGAATGGTAGCTACACAAGAGAAAAAGGCAACAAAGATAAGTGAAAGAAAACAAACATTTAATACGATAGTTACTAAGTAATTTACAAGGAAACAAATAAACTCCTTTATGTAATATAATCTATCTTCCGATCCTCTGATAATCGGACCTTGGTTAATCACCCAGGGTAATCGTAGACATTTCTACTAATAGATAATCCTAACACACAAAAATAACTGTTACAACATCTACCACATTGGCTGTGTAGGCTCTGTGCCCACAGCTACACAGTTATATTATAATACCTAAACAATATCCTAGTTAAATATGAGACAGATTATTTCCTAAGTAACATCACAATTGATTCTGAGGCATTTAATGCCTAAACAACAACACAGTCGAGTATCTGCATTTTTACAAACCGTTCATCATATCTGCCCTTTATCACCGCCCGTCTTTATATGGGAGACTGAGATGATTTCACGGTCGTCGTGAACGTACAATTGTCGCGGTCTGACGTCTAACTTCGGCAGTCGTGCCGTTTGCAGTCGAAGACCGTCTCATCCAGAACCAAAGAGCGTACCGACGGCCGTCGAAAAGCGTACCGTCTGCAGTCGCATAGCGTCTACATCTACGCCAAACATCTACCGAACGGATTGCAAGTACCAACACTTGACTGGGTAGTGCAACAAATCATTAGCTCGAGCCTTTTTCCTGTGCAACTTCTTATGCCACAATGCCACAAATTCCTTGTTAATTAAAATTTTTTTACTTGGCAATAAACCGTCTGAATCTCAATCTAGGTAAAAATAAAAAAGCCGGGCAACTGGACTAGAGTAGTATACATGAGGTTTACAACACCAGAATGCGCAATGTGGTATCCGGTGCCACCCGGAAGAAGGCGCCACCGTAGGTGGCTCCAGCTTACGCCATCACTGTTGGCGCCTCTAGCGACCAATTTGGAATTATTTTTCGTAAAAACAACGTCCCAAAACACCTGGCGAACCTTCCGTTTGCCCATGCGCAACGTGACTTCCTATATTTTGGATATCATAAACATCTGTTACCGACAGCGCGTGTATCCATTGCGCTTGCGCAACCATCCGCTTCCCGAAACGGCGATATCCAGAGAATCGCCTGCGACCTGTTTTAGCGTAGCAATAAAAGCGCAGGTCTTGTACCATAAAACGAATCTAGTACCCTTAGAGCGACTTGCGGTTTTCGGCGCCACTTGCAGTTGCGCATGCGCAACGTGGCCATACATTACTTTCGAGGACGGCTTGTAGTTGGTATGCTGGCTTGTGAAATTATTAAAATTTGCAAAATAAAATGATATGTTAGAAGTCTGTGTGTTGGAAGTTTGTAGGTTGAAAGTTTGTGAGTTTGCAATCTGTGTAAGTTGGCAAGACACGGGAAAGTTTGTGTATTTTTATTTCATTTTTACAACCTTATTTACAGGTCGCCGTCAACGCGTCTTCACTGGAATTGTGTAGCCAACACTTAACAGCGTAAACCTTATGGTCCGTCAAGTCGGAACGTTTCACATCAGCATTCACTAAAACTATCAACCAGTCTTTCAACACCTCGGTTTCATTAATGTCCTGTATAACATGGCTAAAATATATGCACGTTAGAATATCAGCGGGTAACTGACAGTGGTGTTTGTTTTTAATAGGATTCTGGATGGAAGGATAAGGAGGAGAGTGGGGTGTGAAATGGGAGAAGAACAACAAGGTTTCAGAAGAGGGGGAGGTACGGCGGACGGGATGTTCACACTGAGACAACTGGTGGAAAAGTAACTGGAGGGACAGGAGATTATGGCTCTGGGATTCTCAGACCTTGTAAAGGCATACGACATTGTTCCATGAGATATGGTCATGGCCACGTTGCGGTGGATGGGTGTCCCAGAGGCGGAGGTGAGGATGGTCGAAGGCACATATGAAGAGACAAAAGGTAGAGTAGTGTGCGGATATCGGAGCAATTCAGGGTGGACGTCGGCCTGAGACAGGGGAGGGCCCTAAGCCCACTGTTGTTCATTGCAGTACTCACCATTGAAGTTGCCGCCATGTTCAATGTATGTATTATGTACGTATGTATGTATACATGTATATATTTTATTGGGAGAGTTAATGGAGTACACTAGTTAAATTACAAAGGCATACACAACAGTCAAAAATAATTCTATGTTTTGATGCATTTCAACAATGGTTAACCCTTTTCGCTTGATATGCTCCTTCTCCTCCACACTTGAAGCATATACATTACTAATTACCTCTATTTAGTTATGTCCTACATGAAACGTAACTGTTTTGTTTCGTGCCTGTTATTCACGTTCAGTCGACGACTTCGGGTTCTGGCGAATAGAAAGAAGTCAGTTTGGAAGGTCGACCTTTGGTCAATTGACTGCTCGGTTCATCTTCATTGTTTTCGTTCACAGCCTGGGCACCGTAGAAAGCAGTCTTCAACATGTTGTTTTTCATAACGATGGCGTGTCACGAATGAAGATGAGCTCGTCTTTATGTACTATTAGGCGACCTTCCAAAACGTGCTCGGAAATATCTGAAAACCACGTGATCATAGCTACCACGTGGCAAATGATATATGAGGACTTAAACTGTTGCTGATGTCACAGATAAAACAAAACGTGGGTGAAATTATTGCATATTTCGTCACTAGGAGGCAAACTTACTTATAACTTAACTTACGAATGATACACAATACACATACTACGACAAAGAAAAAAGACACGGGTAAGTTTTTTTGCATATTTATTCCATTTTCAAATTTTTTTTACAGGTTACCGTCAAGCACGGCCATCGTCAAGTCCTTCACGCATTCCTACATGCAGCTGAATCGGAGTCGTATAACTATATAAAATATAATATAAATAAAATATCAGAAGACAACTGAGAGTGGTGAATCTTTTGAATGGGTTGGCTAATATCGTCGTTCTCGCAAGCAGAGCATTGTCGATGTGAAATGCGCCCTACGTTTTGCACTATGGGACGTGTGAGAGCGTTCGTGATTACTGAAAGCAGGAAGTCGGTATCTTTCGTGTCGCAGGTGATCGGGTCGACGGATGTCCCGTTAGCGGAAGACTCGGGCTGAAACTCACCGTGCTGAATCTATACGACGTCCAGGCGTTTCATGATGTGGTTGACATACGAATCCCTTTACAATTTCTTGATGGTGGAGTATACGTGAGTAGATATGAAAGCATTCAGTCTGTCACACTATAACTTCTCTGGCATTACAGCAAATTAGTCTGCTTTCGTGTCTACCAGATTGTTGATGTGTTCGTCAAACAAAGTCATCCACAGTTGTTTGCCAGTCACAGTTTCATCGAAGGATGCGCATGCGCATCCGATTTCCCCTAACCGTGTCTGACACATCGGCGCTTCTTGCATTACCTACAGCCGACATAGAACGAAGCGTTATGACGGACTTCAAGCATTGTCAAACCCTTCACGGAAACTGTTTCTGTGTGGCCATCGGGTTGAAGGTTGACTGGTCGATTCGTGTTCTTTGTTTTCACTTGCAGCCCGAGCACGGTAGAAAGATCTCCCCCATGTGTTGTTAGTCATAACGATGGTGTGTCACGAATGATGATGAGCTCGTCGCTTCCACCGCCCTTATATACGATTGTTAAAAAAACACATGATCATAGCTATCACGTGGCAAATTCGTAACAATCATAATGCGACATGCTACGTAACGCAATATGAAACAACCAATCAAAGATGAACACCAGATGCGTTAATATTGTTAGATTGTTTCCACATTGTCTAAAAATAGCATCATTTTTGTGAATTTGGCATGTCTGGCGGCGGAAAAGTGTACAAAACGTATATTTTCATTAAAAAAAACACATGGTCAATGAACCAAGGACATTTTAGAACGTTCTGAAATGTTTAATTCGTTCTAGGAGACTATACTAATTCGGACATCAATCATGCAGGAGGTGCGTTACTCAGTCATTGTTGCAACTGGAAATGGCACCGGGGGCAGCATTACATATTCAGTGTATTTTTGGTCAAAAGAGGCATTGCAAATTAGTTCAACCGCTATGCCCTAGACGTCGCCGCTTCGGGAGGCTTTTCACATAAGAAGAAGAGGTTTACGTTTGTAGTAGCGTTTCTGCATGGTTTTATACCTGATTAAATAATATAAAATAAAAGACAATGTCAAATAGGCTGCCACATAAATAAATAGCCACAGCTAGCATGTAATATAATTTGATTTTAGAATTTAAGTAATTTCGCACGCTAGCATACCCAACTACTAGAAGCATTCCTCGGAAGTGATGTAATGGCTACGTTGCGTATGCGCAACTAGAAGTGGCATCGAAAACAGCCAGTGGTACCAATAGCCGTCAGTGGCACCGAAAATCGCTAGTGGCTCTAAGGGTACCAGATTCGTTTGATGGCACAAGAACGGCCTTTTTTGCTACGCTAAAACAGGTCGCATACGTTTTCCCTAGATGTCGCCGTTTCGGTAAGCGGGTGGCATTGCATGCGCAATGGATTCCCGGGTTGGGCGATACAGACGTTCTTAATATGCAAAATGTAGGAAGTCACGTTGCGCATGTGAAACTAGAAGGTCCGTCAGGTTTTTTTGGACGTTAGAGGCGCCACTGAGAGTGCCGTATTCTGGAGCCACATGCGATTGTAAGCTTTGCGACTATATCTGTCTCTATGTCTGTCCCCTCTATATCCGTCAATTTCGCATTAATTCTACTGACATTGTGTAGGTGTGCCCATGTACCATGGTGATGTTTCGTAAATTAACACAGTTTCTCCCAGGGTAGGGATGTTATTATGTAATATTACACACCCTCTCATGCACGCACGCACACACACACACACACACACACACACACACACACACACACACACACACACACACACACACACACACACACACACACACACACACACAAACAAACACACACAAACACACACACACACACACACACACACACACACACACACACACACTCACACACACGCACACACACGCACACACATACACATACACACACACTCTCTCTCTCTCTCTCTCTCTCAGCATATCATCACCCTTCCAAATCTTGAAAGCAAGATGCCTCTTCTTTCTCATGTCCCACACTCCCAATTGTAACATATCCTCACCTTACGTAGTCTTGCAAAAACAAGACTTGAACGTATTCTCCGTCTCCTTCTCTAATTAAACGTTTCTGATACCACACGTTCTACTCAATGAAGAAGAGGAACACAGTGTCACTTCATGTTTCGTGATCAAGCGAGAGAACACATTGATGAGCCTGTCGACGGACATACTCAAATTCTTGGACAAGATGAATTATCTTGCTCCGGGATTCAGCTACGATAAATATCTGAAAGCTTACGGGTGCGAGGTAAGGGAAGGTCATTTCGCGTTTGAATAAATGGAATGTTTACGGAAGCAAAACGACACATCCTTTATAATAAAAAAGGCCTTCTTGTCTTCCTGATCTGAACAAAAACAGAGACATGGTGCCTTTTTTTTACAAGCCATCGACATACAGTTCGCATTTGTGGACGACAGTACATCGACATTTACAAATATGGTATCAGCGTACCAGGTCTCACGTTACTTTATCTCTTTAACAACCTTCCGGAAAAGACGTATTTTATGCTCTTGAACGAGAAGAACAAAGATCTGCCTCAACTCCTGAAACATTCTGTCGGAGGAGGACGTGCTCAAATCTTTCATAGATACCACGAGAAAGGGATCACCAAGCTGCGTCAGAATGACTACGGTGAGACAGATCAACCGTGTCGAACGATTGTCGTTGATGACGCATGCGCTCCGTATATGTTGTCTTTGCTGCAAGACATGCCAACGGTATGGTACACGCGTCGACGCGAAGAGGCAAAGTGTCTTCATGAGTAGTCGCAGCTGTACGCACATATGGCCGTGGAATGATTAATGTGGGAGGTCGAGCGGACGTGAGGTTCTATTCGTCATCAGGTCAACGGTTGAAAGAAAGGCATCGGCAAAGATTTGATCGAGGGTAGTGCCAAAAATGTGGACGACGTATCAATTTCACGGGTGTATTGTCCATGGTTGACCATGCACCCGACAAGAGGTAAACACCATAAACGGGAAATCCATACCCGAACTTCTCGCCGATACGCGAAGGAACACACATTACCTGCATAATTTCGTCATGGTCGTCGAGCTGAAGGAATATACGTGGAAAGACATAAAGAAAGATCCGATCATTAAAAATGTGTCAAGATGACGGGTTTTCCCGTCGTCACGCGAAGCGAAGTCTCACGCAACCGCAGATCTTGACCACAACACGTGGCGATAATCTGTTCTTTCACGTACCGGAAGAATTATGCGGTCATTTCGCCGAGTTCAAGAACAACAGACTAAACAACGACGACATCGGACCCTTGGTGTTTCGGTTCGCCAATGAGCAAGACATCATGTCGTGGCCGCGACGGATGCTCGTGGGTAGTTATCGCGTCGATAAGATCCTGCTCACATAGACGCTACTGATATGGTATTGGAACACGGAATCAAGGTCACGGGTGTGTTCGAAGTCATCGAATACGAACCACACCTGTGTTTTCGTCGGTCTGGTGACTTTTTGTTCGCGGCCTGACGCGAGGGAGATGCCGTCCCCTACAAAACAATCATCGCGGATACCATAAACTACTTGGTAATTCGGTTTACAGGAAGATCACCAGCATGGATTGACATGGTGACGTGAAATAATGCACAGAAGTTGGCGCGTCGACTTTGTTCAACAATCGCTGATTTCGTCACCTCGACGTCGTCGTCAACAACTCATAAGATATATAAATAAAAAAAAAATACGCGTTGCCCTTCCACATGTTTTTTGTCTTGTAGTACGTCAAGCTGAGCATGCTGCATTTCTACTACGACTTCGTTGAGAAGTACGTAGAACATCCTGTGTTCCAGCACTGCGACATGGATACGGACAGTGCGTACATTGCCTTCGATGGCGATTGCGTATATTTCTCGGAACATTGGGAGCATTACTTCCGGCACCGAGCCGAATGGCTCGCTTCGGAGTATTCTACTGAACACGAGACTGCCTTCTTACAATGTTGACTCACTGATCACCCATGGACCGTCTCTGATCCATGTTGCATCGTTCGTAAAGCCCACGACAAACCAGTATGTTCAAGGTGGAGAGGGGCAGCGCAGGGATCGTCGTGGACGCGTTCAGTCGTCGCGATGGACGTGCGATTGAAACATACCTTCACGTGCATTGTTGCCTGGCCGACGGGATGCGGCGAGGACACTTTCGTGACGCGTTTCCTACGTCACGTATCCACGATCATCGATTCGCCACCTGAAAAAGTAGTGGTTTTGCCGAGAATGGCAACCCGAGTTGCGACGCTTACGGAAACTATACCTAACTTGCCGGGTTGGGCAGTTCTTTTGGGGGTTGCTCAGCAGCGCCATGCCGCACTTCAAACGAGGAGCCATGGCCTTGGGGAACCGGGCGTTGAGGACCGGCCTCAACATCGACGACAACGTTATGTCCAGTCAGAACATCAAACAGGCGACCAGCTGTGCAGTCTGTTGCTGACTCCGGGCATGCGACCGCAGAAGCGACGTATAAAACACGCGACCATGACACAACCGGTCAGTGCAGCGAAAAGTCGTAAAGGACAAACAATTCTCGGCGACGTGTTCGACGATAGCTTTCATGCATAGGCAATTTTGCGATGGTGTCAACAGCGAACTGGATTTCTTCAGCATGTCGCCGACTCAGACCAGCATCGACGCGAAAAAATGGATGGAATATCAACCGATTGTCTACCTCGATTCTGGTGATCCCATCGAATTTTTGCTACCCGGATCAGGAGAGACTTACCTGAATGTGGTCAATACTTTCCTGTTCGTGGTAGCGAAGATTTCCAAAGGAAACGGGACGGACCTCGACCTGGACAATGCGGTGGGACTGTTTAGGAATCGGTGTTCAGTCAAGTTGACGTCTACCTGAAAGACCTGCTCGTCACCCCATCGACCATTTCGTATCCTTTCCGGGCCTACTTCGAAAAGCTGTTGAATAGCTGCAATGAGGCCAAAGAGACGCAACTGATGAGACAAGTGAGGCACAAAGACACCGCCGGGGACTCGGACGCATTCGAAGACACGAATTAAGTTTTGTGGGTTTTGCGAGAATATATCACAGAGAAACGTGTCGTCGAAATGATGGGGTGACTACACGCCGACCTATTCCTTTGAGATTATTTCCTGCCTAAAGGGTTCGATAACAAGATCAAGGTAGTGCGAAGCAAGGACACGTTCTATTCATGGCCGAAACAACCGTATTCGCGACAACGGCAACATTGAATCTGGCGGCAATCAAAGCTCTCGACAAGGCCACAGCCAAGTACCCGCTGCTTCCCGTCGACTGGAAAGTGTACTCCATACCGCAGGGTCATGTGTCTCACGCACGAAAACTTGTTCCTAAGCACCCCGCCAAAACGTCTGGTGCTGTGGTGCATCGACAACGACTCGTACAACGGCTCGTACACTAAAAACCCGTTTCACGCTAAGCACAATGATGCCGTCTTCGTGGACGGTCGTCAAGTGCCCGCCATACCCCTGCAACAGATTTTCGCTGAGGATTGTTACGTCTAGGGTTACGCCATCATGTTTTCCTCGACCGGCAACGTGGTACAGGACGAAGGGTACAGCCGTACTCGCGTCGACTTCGGTGCTGGATACACCTTCTTCAGTGTCGATCTGAAACCGGATGGGTGTTATAGATCGCTCTTCCACCTGGTGCAAAAGGCAACCTTCACGTCCAGATCTAGTTTGCTGCTGCACTCACGCTTTCCGACTCCTGGCGAGGTACGTCGAAACTAGAACAATAATCCACAGCGTCGTTCCAAATGACAAGCTGCCGACGACGATAGACGCTTACCTTATCGCATTCGTGTGCAACACATTGGATAGCCCTTTACGTGGACATTAGAAACGGCGTCTACTTCTCCTCGTACGTTCTATCGCCGCAACACGTCGTGTTCCGTACGTTCGTACGTTTCTGAACGAACGCTATTTAGTGTGGTCCTCTACCTAATGTGTGCTCACAATACTGCGTCGCTTATTTACTACTTCAATGTAACAGCGTGCCGACGAATGATTTTACAAATACTTTTGGTACTGATTTAGTCCCTAATGATGGTCCCGTGTTCGTCTGGCTTAAAAAGCTTAGAGAATGTAAATGTTAATGACAGTTGTAGCACGTCCTCGAACGAGCCTATGACGCGGTTTTCATGCACCAGTAAACTTGGAACCTCGGGTAGGGGAGAAATTACCGTAAGTCCATCATCTCATTCTTGGAGCATCTGGGGCGGTAGACACCAACCCGTAAGCTCGGGGCCTCTGGCGTGGTGATCATACACCAGTAAGTCCCCATCGCTTGATGTATTGTGTTTGTTACTTAATATATAAAAAAACATGTGTACAACCAATGGTTTTTGTTCTTTTCTCTCACTTGTTTCCACCCTACGTACTCTGGATATGACCCTAGAGCGTATATACCCCCAAACGTCCCTATGCATGCCGGAATTGGTACTGGATATGCCCCTAAACCGGACGTGACCCCCATCATTGACCGGATATGATCCCAACTCTACGGACGTAACACACTTACTTACACATTTTGATAGAAAGGCGGGACTGTATGTGTTGTGTTTTAGCAAGATGAAAGTAAGCTCACACAAACTGAATCATCTCCTACGTGAAAAGACGAATATATTACGATATAAGGCACATATATGAGAATGAATGTTATTAAGACTAAGGAGATGGTAATAGATCTTCGATCAGGTGTACATTATCCCAATCCTGTCAACATCTAAGGGCAAAATAGAAATTATACAAAAAAATCTTGTCACCGTTTCATGATTCATTTGAAAAAAGTGTCATGACTTTCGGGCTTATTTGTTGGTGGGGAAACGTCTCAGTCAAAAACAGATAAAACTGAATAAGCTATATATAACTTGTACCGCTGGACGTCGAATACGCCGATAGCACTGATTTTATCAGCTCGTCACGTCCGTTCCTGGACGCGATCGAGCGCATCGCGCCAGCATGATTGGCGGAGTGATCGTTGACGATCAACGCGACGAAAACCGAACGCACAATTGTTAGCCGACACACGGACCGCATCGAGGAAGAATGGAGAATGACACGCAAGCTAGGGTCGTTCCTCTGTGAAGCCGAAGACGTCGCTCGCCGAAAGAAGCTGGCCAACTTCGTCTTCCGCAAGCTGTGGACAGTTTGGTTAAGGCGATCACAGAGTTGTCTACAGCTGTGGGTACGGTTATACGCGTCGTTTGTCGTGCCCGTGTTGACATATAACACGGGAGCATGGGGCTTGACGAAATCAGAGCTAGAACGTCTGGACGCGCACCATCGTCACCTACGCCAGATCGTCGCCATCCATTGGTCACACCGTATATCGAATGAGACACTATACAACCGTTGCCGATGCCGTCCTATCAGTGAAGCCATCCTGACTTCCCGATGGAGTCTGTTCGGGCACGTGCTCCGTATGCCACCCAATGCTCCCGCTCAGCGTGTGTTCGACAACTATTTCGTGGAATTAGGCGTCACGTCATTCAGGGGTCGACCGCGGACGACACTGCCAACGGTGTTGAGCGCGGATCTGCGACGCATTGGTCGTAAACTACGCTGCCCCGCCGACGTCGATGCTCTGCGCGCACTCGACCGTGGAGAGTGGCGAGAGTTGGGGCGGGAACTGACGAATTGAGAGTGTAGAATAGGAATCGGCGGAATTTTTTTAAATTATTTATTAACTTATTTATTATTTTTAGTGACACTTTAATTGACTGTTTTAGTAATTGTTTAAACACTTTTTTATGATATGGACATTTTTTTTTTTTTTTTTTTATTATCTATTTATTTATTAAATTTTAAAAACTGTCATGGTACATTTTGTGGAATGGCATAAGCGAAACATACGGGAGTAATATCACGTGGCCGATGCGTGTTTTTCCAATATGCGTTCGTGTGTCATTATTTCTATTGGGAGTTTTCCCTTTATATGACGTCGTCTTTTTATGCTCTTCTTGAGGTGGGTGCCTCAAAATAAACACGAATGTCTTAGTTGACGACTCCTGGCGTGAATAAAACCACGGGGTGTCTGTGGAGTGATGGAGGGTGTTTGCGGTCGGTACCGTCATAATTAATATAAATGATATAATAAAGGGAGTTCACAAACTACATGTTTAATACAATTACTACTTTTTTTAGCACAGTTTGGCGATGATGTAACAATGTTAAGCTGTAGAAGATACGCGATTGGGATGTAGGCTGCCGACAAAAAATGAGTGTTAAGGATTGCTCCATAGGCGCCGTTGATCATTTTGGGTAGCCTCGTGTTCGGTGATAGCCTATTATGTGCAGTCTGGTGAGGTGTGATACTGTCACCGCGCTGCTGCATCGGTTTAATCACGGACTTTGAGTGGGAGGGCACAAGCTGGCTTCAAGACTGAGTGGCTTCTGCAAAGTCTCCACCGGAGCTCTCCCTCCCTCCCTCCCTCCCTCCCTATATCTCTCTCCCTCGCTCTCTCCCCTTCCCTTCCTCTTTCTGCCTCCCTCCCTCACCCTCTCCCTTCCTCCAGCACTCCCTCCCTATCTCTCTTTCCCCCCTCTCTCCCTCTCTCAAACCCACTCTCTCCCTCCCTCCTTCTATCCCCCCACCCCTCTCTAGTGGTGGTGGTGATAGTGATTTTAATTTTAATTTTAATTTTAATTTTAATTTTAATTTTAATTTTAATTTTAATTTTAATTTTAATTTTAATTTTAATTTTAATTTTAATTTTAATTTTAATTTTAATTTTAATTTTAATTTTAATTTTAATTTTAATTTTAATTTTAATTTTAATTTTAATTTTAATTTTAATTTTAATTTTAATTTTAATTTTAATTTTAATTTTAATTTTAATTTTAATTTATATTTTTATGTTAATTTTTATTTTTATTTCAAATTTAATTTTAAATTTAATTTCAAATTTAATTTTAAATTTAATTTCAAATTTAATTTCAAATTTAATTTTAAATTTAATGAAAACCCAGGGGAAAAACCCACATATCGCTGACGTGGCGGCGGTTAGTTGGAGAAAACCCGTATATCGCTGACGTGGCGGTTATTGAGTACGGACGGTATCAATGAATGAGAGAGCTAATCAACCAGGGTTCAGTACGTTATCGGTGAACGGTATAAAGAGCTGTGATTCGTCGGTTACAGTTTCATTCATAAAAGCATGAGTTTCATTCATAAAAAATCGTGGATGATTAATGAGGTAAGGAGGCTGAATGGCTCGTGTGTCCATCTGGAGAGAGATGGGTATATGCTCGCGTTTCGGTTTCGATGTGGACATACTTACCGCCGAAACGCGGGCATCTTAAAAAAGGAACAAACGCAGTCGGTCGTGTGCACACACAGTCGTCTTTTAATTACACCACAATACAGATACTATCAGCTGGTAATTATTACCAATACATCGAAGCAATAAATAAGCTATTCTGTATTACACTTTACCCTATCTCAGGGTCTTAACCCAATCAAACACGCGACAATCGTTAGCTACTAAATCGCTACCAAATGTATTGACGAAAGCGTTCATCGGTATGCCGTTACATCGAAGCACCAAATAAGCTATATGCAGTATTGTCCGCACACGTTAGATAGAGGACTCTGAACTCTCTTGGCATTGTAAGTCCACTCGGAGCAATGTTCGTTCAGGAACACGCAAAATGCGCCGTGTAGCGGCGGTAGTCCGTACGAGCAGAAGTATTCACCGCGTATTCCGTAATATGACACCGCTCTGTCGCGTTCCCGAAAGGACGCATTACGGCGATACTAACAGCTGACTAGTGGATTTTGGTACTCGGGAAATGCGCGTTTTAAATAACCTGGCTATATGTAGTCATATTAGCGCTGTAGTTAAAGCATTGGTTCGCCCACTGGATGTATGCAAGTCTGAACAAGTTGAAAGATAAGCCCGTCATTTGCACAACGCTAAGGTGAAATTCGGATTTCATTATTATTATTTTTGTCGTAAGAAGAGTAGACCTCGTGACGTCCTGCCTGCATAAATAATTTTTTAAGATGCCCGCGTTTCGGCGGCAAGTATGTCCACATCGGATGGTAATTATTCGCATACCGAAACGCGAGCATATACCCATCTCTCTCCAGATGGACACACGAGCCATTCAGCCTCCTTACCTCATTAATCATCCACGATTTTTTATGAATGAAACTCATATGCTTTTATGAATGAAACTGTAACCGACGAATCACAGCTCTTTATACCATTCACCGATAACGTACTGAACCCTGGTTGATTAGCTCTCTCATTCATTGATACCGTCCGTACTCAATAACCGCCACGTCAGCGATATATGGGTTTTCCCCAACTAACCGCCGCCACGTCAGCGATATGTTGGTTTTTCCCCTGGGTTTTCGTTGAATTTAAAATTAAATTTAAAATTAAATTTGAAATAAAAATAAAAATTTAAATAAAAATAAAAATTTAAATTTAAATTTAAATTAACCAATGTCTATTTTTAGCTACCCACAATTGGGGGTATGAAAACGACACTATAACTACTGCCGGGTTTAGGAAAAACAATGTAAAACGAGATGGGTGCCAATGTGTTCTACCGACAGTTGTATAAACAGTGGATCAGTCGCAACGTGCTCCTATTTTAGCGAGTGCCTCGTGTTGTCTCCTGGTTAAACAAACTGTGTCAGATCGATCATGTTTATGTTATAGGCTCCAAACAAAACGACATTCGTGTGCCTGATTGGACACCGATTAGCCACTTTGGAAAGTATGGCGAGTGCTTTCAGCAACAACCCAGGCCGAGACGTCGGTCTAACATTCAAGACTGAAATGATCCAGGCTAAGTATTATATTGATCGTAATTGTGAAGAGATTCACCAGACTGGTCCTTGTAATGCATCAATCTTGGTCTAGTAGTTACTGTTTTCTTTGTTTCGGCGGTTTGCAACTTTCTTCATCAGACCAACTACCGCCAGATTTTGGCAGTAATTGTACTTATATTCTACAAATACATATTAAGTTAATATATTAAATTGTTCGTGTTTACCGAAATAACTGCACAAACAAAATCATGTCTTATACGCATCGTGGGTATGTTTGGAAACGCAGTTCTTTACCCCCGACATATGTCCTTCTCTATGTGTGGAAAGGCGCCAAGATCATTTGTACTTCGTCCCACTTACTGCCACGGTCGGTCGTGATTCTGGGAACCAGTTCAACTTCAAAGAACAAATCAAGGAAATGCCTCTCATTACCCGTCCTATCAGCGACGATCGGTCCGCAGCCAATTAAAACTACGGGTCCTTGTGTAGGCATAAGTTATACATTCTCGTAATAATATTGGCTGAAACAGGAACTGACAAATACAGGTGTCAATAAGTCGATATGCCGGGGGTACAGCCCCTGACTAGAGAGGATGTGTTAGATAGCGCTGTGTGATTCCATGAAACTGTTATAGATATCTATCTGGGAGACGCAATTCCCGGGTGTCATGTAGACAGCGTGACTGGGCGACCATGACTTCATACCCTAACTCATCCCTGTGACAAGTGAACATTATTATTAATCATTAACGTGTTCACCTGAATCGTCTAGAGCAAACAAACTACAGCTAAGCCTCGTGCATATAAATCAATTGACGCCCGCTGTGGCGCTCGTTCTGTCGCCACCTGTGTTACTCGACTTGTAAAGTCATTGCCTTCGTTACGCGGTTAATATAGATATAATAATTTTGTTATTCAGAAAATCCAGGATGTTTATGTAGACATGTAGCCTAGCGTTGGGTGTAGAAGTTCAACTGTGAGTAATGGGCATTTTCGTCCGAACCAAGCTACAGTAAATTGACTTTCGAACATTTCAACATGGACAACGAACAATTCCAGAACTATACGATCGGGTTAGCCCAACAAGAACAGGAGAGACGGGCAATCCAAGCGGCGCGAAAACAAATCCGTGACTTGATTCGTCAAACGCAAACGTGCGACGGCGCTGCTACCGCTGCCGTAAGAAACTGGATTCGAGAAGTGATATTGGCTTTCAACCAAGTAGGTGCACCCAATATAATAGAAATTGCCTCTAAAACGGTCGCCGGTCCGCTGAGATTTGAACTCGAAAGATTTATCGAGGGTGTAATCGTCGCCAATCAAGTGGCCCGCAATGCCATTCCATGGGCGGATGTACGCGATCATCTAGCTCAGGGGTCGGCAACCTTTTTGAATGGAGGGCCAAATAAGTGACTTTGAATAGGTTAGCGGGCCACGCACGCACGCACGCACGCACGCACGCACGCACGCACGCACGCACGCACGCACGCACGCCCGCACGCACGCACGCACGCACGCACGCACGCACGCACGCACGCACACTCGTGGTAATTCGCACAATGCAATTATATACCTTGTATCTAGCAGTTGTATTGACCACTGTTGTAAATAGCACGTCCACGAATATGAGTTATTATTATCGTCAAACATCAACGTCTGATTTTGAACAACAGTTAGATTATTCAAAAACACATTATTCAGGTTACGTGTTCTTGGCATGCCGCTGATGCCATGTTGACCCGTGTGACACTGATGCCTGTTGCTGGTGATGTTGCTGCGCCACCAAGTGGCCCACACCTGGCTGCAGACTTGTTCCTGCGCGCCTCAGCTCACTTCGGTGTACTACAGGAGTTCTTCATATCGCGCATTCATCTCGGTCACAAGGTGCTGGAACTGCTGGTAGTTTAGACAGCGAGAGCGAACACAGTTTAGTCTTCACGGCGACCCTTATTACGTTCTGCATTTTCATCGACTTGCCACACGGGCTTTCCCGTTGGATGATGGAGTGTGCCCTGAAGAGCTTTGCTTGGCACCTCCTTAGTCTTGAACCTTTTCCATCAGCGTACAACTCCGTTCGCCATTTCGCTGGCAGGCGACGAACGTTAGTCAAAACAACACATTATCACTCAAACACAAATAAGGTAGTAGGGTAACCTGGGGCAACACGGTCCCTGGAGGTAAAACGGCCCCACCACGTACTCAAAATATATAACTCTGAACGTTCCAAATCTGGTGCAAAATGAAGCTAATTCTATCTGATACCCGCCTGAAAGTTCAGCAACACAAGACAGACGTAATTAAATCAGTGTTTTTAAACTTTTATATGCATTGATCTAATATATTGCCAATAGTAAAATGGTGAAACTCACCATACAACGGTGTGAATTATGAATCATGGACTTAATTGGTGACATGATAATATTATTAATCAGTTGACAGATCAAACAATACAAAATGTGGAATAGTATGTTGTGCTTTGTATACATATTATTAAGACACACGTCTCTGGGGCAAGACAGTCCCCATGCATATGGGGCAAGACGGTCCCTATGTCTTATCCCACACGCACATGGTCACACTTTGTCAAATGTATTACACATGACCAATTATGTTTAATACATTGAATATAATACGAACATTGTATAATTTACGTTCTGCTAGCCCGTAGGCTGTAATTATGATGGGATATCACTAAACCAATATTAGATTATGTATGGATTATATGTTAACTCCCATTTAAATTTAACAACCATAATGGCCTGATATATTACTATCATACCATTTGTATATAATATACATTTTAATTTCAGGCAATAGTTCGTTCATACAATCGAGCCTCGTTATAACGCGGTAGTCGGGGTCCACAACTACGGACCGCGCTGTACGCGAGGCGCGTTAGGTGTTCTCATATCTGCCACTAGGGAGCTACTAAACAACAGCGACCGCCGCCCGCTGCACCAAGCCCAAGAACGCTGTCGAAGCCCCGTGTGCTTGCAGCAATGTCTTATACGCCAATATGCAGTTTATGAAACTTATTAAACGAGTATACTAGCATCAACGTGTATTATTTTTAAATGTCACACATTCTTGACTTTTGAACTGAATAAAACACATGTACGTAAACCGTTATGGAATAGATCTACTACGATGATGTTGTACTGGACCAATAGGCCTACGAATCGAAAATAATAAACTGGACCTGAGCATCCGAAAACGTATAAATTATGATTTGACAAACGTAGTATGTAAGCTGATAAAAAACAGAAAACCTCAATAGGTAGAATTAATATTTGTTTCACTTCGTCTTTCAACTGATCTCGACCGAAGCATACATTTATTACGCACCACTTAACATCGATTCATCACTTCATGTGCGGATGATGAATTCGTATTGTCTGCGGTAACGCAAAACAAACAACACGTTGATACTCATTCACTGACATTGTTCGCCTAATGTTTCTTGAGAATTGTCAAAGTAATTCTAAGTAGGTTTAAGCAGGCGCAAATTCGGGGTCCACGATCGACCGCGTTATATCCGAATCCGCGTAATAACGAGGCGCGACTGTATACGTAAAAAACCAAGGGGAGGGGGTTATAGACCGTGTTGGGGCAAGATGGCTTTTTGGGATATTTACTATTTTTCAAATGCAACTTAGTTAGGTTGTTTATTTACTGAAAATAGTTTTCCAATGGGTAACGCACAGATCTGTCCACAATGTGAACACATTAAATACAAGCTAAAGTTGTTTAATGGTGTGTTCCTTAGGAGGGCCGCGCTGCATACTTTCATGTCTGCATACGCAAAAGTGAATTCATTAAATATTAAAGGAAGTAAAAATACGTATTTGGTATATTATTATGTTCTCACGTGGAAATGTTATTTTGTATACCAATGTGGCAGGGGCGGGCCGCATTTTGCACAATATCGTTGTCAGTCCGCGGGCCGCATGAAATAGCTACGCGGGCCGCAGTTGGCCCGCGGGCCGCAGGTTGCCGACCTCTGAATTCTAGCTACCCAATTTCTGAACATTGATGAGAGCGCCGCATTGAGAGACGACTTGGAACGACTCCGCCAGTCGGCCTATGAACCAACGGCCCAGTACGCAAGACGTTTCCGGGACGTCGCGGATATGGCTTACCCCACCGGGCAACGCAACGTTGATCAGGAACGTTTACTGATCAAAACATTTGCTCGTGGGTTAACGTCTGACGAGTTGGCCCGCAAACTTGTCGAGCAGGCCAACCCCGCAAACATTGAGGACGCAATAACCGCCGTCACTCGGTTTTGCGAGCGACAAGACGCCTATAAACGCCTCGGCCGACAGGAAGAACCGATGGAAGTTGGCGTGATGAGAGAGCGCCCCTCTGAAAACGCGCTGCCGTTGGCGACAATGATTAATTCGTTGTCAGCGACAGTGGCGAAACTGGCAACGAAGGTTGCCAAGATGGAGATCAACAGTCAACCAGAACCGCGAACTCCGACCGCTCTGAGAGGCGCCAGACGCCGCCAGGCCCCGACGCACGAGAACGCGCGAAGCAGTCTGCAGCGAGTTGACCGACCGCGCTCCCGACAGGTGGAATGTTTCAACTGCGGACGAATTGGTCATTATGCACGCCATTGTAGACAGCCGCCCTCCAAGCAGATACAGCGACCGGGAAACGAGGGCACGTCTTAGAAGTTAGAGGTCTGTGGCCAGTTGCATGACACACGCCTAAGTCTATTCCCAGCCCAAGTTAGGCTATTTATCACCTAGGTGGCACTTAGTCACTAGGGACGGTTGCATGACAGGCGCCCAGCCGAGTTCGCGCGCAAAGTAGGCCATCAATCCTGGGGCAACCCCGAGCAGCCCCAGCATTCTTAGGCGTCATCTAGCGTAATACACAGATGGCAGCTTTCGTCCACGACTTGTATTGGCGCAGACAACTTAGAAGAAATCGCGTGTTTAGAGACCACTTAAATCCACTGGACACTTACGACGACGTTCAGTTGTTTGAAAGGTTCAGGTTTAGAAGAGCGGATCTCTTTAGAATTGTTGACGAAGTTCGCGGCGACTTGGAATTTGGGTATCGCCGAAAGGGATTCTTGTCGCCCGAGCTGCAAGTGTTGGTTGCCTTGCGATTTTTTGCGTCTGGGTCATTTCATATTGTTGTTGGTGATACCATTCTTACACATAAATCTACCACAAGTAGAACAATCCATCGCGTGTCACAAGCTTTGTGCGTGCGCGGGCAAAGATGGGTTCATTTCCCCCGACAGCGGGAAGCGAATCGACAGAAACGATTGTTTTATGCCATGGCGAGTTTCCCCAACGTCATCGGTTGCGTCGATGGGACTCATGTAAAATTGCAGGCTCCCGTCGTTAACGAACACGAATACGTCAACCGGAGCGGCAAACACAGCATCAACGTACATCTCATTTGTGACGCCGAACTTCGTATTTTAAACTTTGTTGTAAAATACCCAGGATCAGCGCATGACGCACGAATTTTGAGGGATGGCTCTGTTTGGAGAGCTTTTGAGGGGAATCCTCGCCCACTTGACGGCTGCATTCTGGGAAACAGCGCGTACCCGTTACGAGAATGGTTGCTAACACCTTTCTTGAACCCCCAGACACCACCAGAAGTTGCGTACACCCGTGCATTTGTCAGCACAAGAGTGACAATAGAAAGGTGCAACGGCGTTCTGAAACGACGGTTTCACTGCCTGCACTCAGAGCTGCGGTACAGCCCGGAAAGAGCCTGCAGAATCATCACAGCATGCTTGGTGTTACACAACATGGCTATCGAATTTGGCACACCTGCACCCGACCCACAAGATGATAACAACGATAATGATGATGATGATAACACTGTCTGCAACGACAACCCAACGCTCTCAGGAAGAGCTATGCGTCAACGTATTGTTCAACAACACTTTACAAGAAGGCAAGTATTTTTTTATAGCGCTTTATTCAGTATCAGTAGGTGTCACCTATTTCATCAGTAAACTCACCGAATGTGCTCAAATAAAATATCAGACAAATGTATTAAAAAAATAGACTACCACCTACAATCTACTAATTAAACAGCATATGTAATATTAACACAATCTAACTGACTAAGCACAACTGAAGCAGAACACAAAGTCAGTAACTCAAGATCAAATTCAAATAATGTCATGTCACTAATTGTACAACCACATATGTTATTAGAATGAATCCCCCCTCCCCTCATCACGCCATGTTGTTTCTTGTCGTCATCACGCCATGTTGTTTCTTGCGGTCATTACTGTGCTAACTTCTTTTGTAGCAGTTGGATTTCAAGCTGGAATTTTATTTTTTGTATGTTTTGAAGTTCTATCTCGTTTTGTAGATACGTTGTGTAAAGTTCATCAACAGTTAAAGAGGAATGCTGCCTGTTTCTTTTCTTGGTGGTGGTGACGACTGGAGACACGATTGATGACGCTCTCATCCGCAACAGTCCAGTGTCATCTGTGACCACTTCAACACCATCCCCAATATGTACAGGGGTGCTGCTCCTTGTTATCTGGTTACTGCTGTTGCTGCTGCTTGTTATCTGGTTACTGCTGTTGCTGCTCCTTGTTATCTGGTTACTGCTGTTGCTGCTCCTTGTTATCTGGTTACTGCTGTTGCTGCTGCTTGTTATCTGGTTACTGCTGTTGCTGCTCCTTGTTATCTGGTTACTGCTGTTGCTGCTGCTTGTTATCTGGTTACTGCTGTTGCTGCTGCTTGTTATCTGGTTACTGCTGTTGCTGCTCCTTGTTATCTGGTTACTGCTGTTGCTGCTGCTTGTTATCTGGTTACTGCTGTTGCTGCTCCTTGTTATCTGGTTACTGCTGTTGCTGCTGCTTGTTATCTGGTTACTGCTGTTGCTGCTGCTTGTTATCTGGTTACTGCTGTTGCTGCTCCTTGTTATCTGGTTACTGCTGTTGCTGCTCCTTGTTATCTGGTTACTGCTGTTGCTGCTGCTTGTTATCTGGTTACTGCTGTTGCTGCTCCTTGTTATCTGGTTACTGCTGTTGCTGCTGCTTGTTATCTGGTTACTGCTGTTGCTGCTGCTTGTTATCTGGTTACTGCTGTTGCTGCTCCTTGTTATCTGGTTACTGCTGTTGCTGCTGCTTGTTATCTGGTTACTGCTGTTGCTGCTGCTTGTTATCTGGTTACTGCTGTTGCTGCTGCTTGTTATCTGGTTACTGCTGTTGCTGCTCCTTGTTATCTGGTTACTGCTGTTGCTGCTCCTTGTTATCTGGTTACTGCTGTTGCTGCTCCTTGTTATCTGGTTACTGCTGTTGCTGCTCCTTGTTATCTGGTTACTGCTGTTGCTGCTGCTTGTTATCTGGTTACTGCTGTTGCTGCTGCTTGTTATCTGGTTACTGCTGTTGCTGCTCCTTGTTATCTGGTTACTGCTGTTGCTGCTGCTTGTTATCTGGTTACTGCTGTTGCTGCTGCTTGTTATCTGGTTACTGCTGTTGCTGCTCCTTGTTATCTGGTTACTGCTGTTGCTGCTCCTTGTTATCTGGTTACTGCTGTTGCTGCTCCTTGTTATCTGGTTACTGCTGTTGCTGCTCCTTGTTATCTGGTTACTGCTGTTGCTGCTCCTTGTTATCTGGTTACTGCTGTTGCTGCTCCTTGTTATCTGGTTACTGCTGTTGCTGCTGCTTGTTATCTGGTTACTGCTGTTGCTGCTCCTTGTTATCTGCTGCTGGTTACTGCTGTTGCTGCTGCTTGGATGATCTGCTGTGTCACAATTAAGTTATGTAATACCAGGTGTAGTGTTAATTAAATATTATTTATTTAAAAAATAGAACAGTGACATTCTGGCTGTGAAGAAATAATAGACAAGCATGTTGATTGACACTTTTTGACATATTTCACAGTTGTTAGCATTTGATCTGAGCATTATTAGATATGTGTGCGTTCGTGCACAGATGTGTGCATTGTTAATATTCATCAACTTAATTCATAATTAATTACATATTTTTCACCTCAAATGAATAAAATGTTGCATGTACAGCACATGTCATCTTACCGTGAAAGTTCTCACTTGGATCACACCTCACTGGGATGACAGGCGTTTCCTCGGTGACAAGGAGGGAGTTGTTCTGTTGAACCATGGACTCTGAAAAATGTTCATCCTATTTATGTCACTGTGTAACTCCATCGCATAGGAATAGACCAAAACATTTTTTAGGTGCGCTTATCATTTACAGCACGGACATGTCATGGGGTTTTATTTAATTTATGCGTGAGCTACGCTAAACATTATGTGAGCGAACAAATAGATGAATGCTTCACAACGCCCCCAAAAAGCCTATTTTATATATTTTATCTGGCTTCAACAATGACTTAGAAGGTGAATGTTAGTAATTTGATCTATCAATTGATTGCATTATTTATGGTAACGTGAAAAGAGCAATGTGGCGCTTGAATCTAGACGCGAGTCAAATCTGCACATACGAGGAACGGAAAAGGTAGTGAAATGAGTTTTGTACACAGATAAAAGTACCCAAACATTAATATATGATTATATTCGTAGTAAATTATAAATGTATGCACATGTAAAACAACTGACATTCGCTAACCTTCGGCTTCGCTAGTTGCGAAGAGGCCGTCATCGCCCACATCGATACCGCCTTCCACGCCATCGATCAGCGCCGATTCATCGCCAAACACGTCAGCAATTAGATCAGTGTATATGCCTTCTTTTCGAGGCGGCCCTCCTCCAGTCCCGGGGTGTTTTCGGCGTGCGAGATCAGCCCTCGCGTCACTAACTTCTGCCATTTTGTCTTCAGCTCGGCTGCGCTGCGATGGGACTTGGAAACAGCGTTTACGTCCGCTGTCACCAAATCCCATGCTTGTTTTTTATCACGATTACTTAACGTCGACTTGAATCGACCTTGCAACGTCTCTTTGCTTCGTGCATATGATTGTATCAATGCAATGATCTCGTCGTGGATGAAGTTGTCTTTTCGATTACGGGTAGGTGTTTTTTTGTCTGCCATGACGAACTAGTGAATTGAATTGCATTCTGGGAAGACGTGCCCTGAAAGGGCGGTAATCCGCTTTTCGGTTAATCGCGCCGGGACCACCTAGTTGGGTGACGGCTGGGCATCAGTCATGCAACCGCATCTAAGCATCGGCCCAACTAGGTCGAGTCTAGGGAATTGGGTGTTACTTTACGGCGTAAGTTGCGTGGCTGTCATGCAACCGGCCACAGGGTCGTAACTCCACCTCAGATTACTTGTTAGCCACGCCCCCAGACGACCGACTGAATGTCCAGACACAGAGGAATGTCGACCGACCGTTGCGGGTCAGAACGCTGTCCCGACGGGCACAACTGGCTGCTGACTTATCTGACTCTGACAGCGACATCGAGACGGACCCTGTGATTTCCCCTTCAGAAAGCGACGAAATTTGGCTCCGACGGAATTCGTAAAAAAAAATGCCGATTGGAAGCTATCCATCTAGTGGCGTGTTTTACACGTTAATGACTTTAACTGCATTAATGACTGTTGTACTGTCTGCCGATTATGACAGAACAGATATACGATTTAACGAACCACGTTTCTTGCTTGATGGACTATTGGTTACGGGAGGCGACGAGACTCGCAGTCACGTTGCGACTTGGGTTGTTTTAATAACCATTAGCAACCCCGACTGAGATCCCATGATTACGATCTAAGCTCCAACGATTCAAGACGGTTATCAATGAATTACGCGCGGTTCATGAACTAACCAACGAAACGACGGATGCGTGGGACTTGCAAATTGACGACATTGAGCGAACAATGTACACTTACCATGCCCCAGTGCCTAGAGAAAAACGAGGTATTATTAATTTGTTCGGGATCATTTCAAAAACACTATTCGGTACAGCCACCGACGCCGATGTTTTGGAGTGCAAACGACAAGTACACCTCGTTGGCAGAATGACTGAACGGGTCGTACATTCTGTGAGTCAAATGCTTTCTGTTATCAATCAAACGTATGACCAACTAGTCCAACATCGTAAGCACACTCTAAGCTTACAGCACTATGTAGAGAAGGTGTCGGCTGAGATCAGTTTCATTGAAGTAGTTAATGAAGCAACAGGACAAACTTTTGCAGATTATTGACGCATAGCTAAGAGCAGGTGTTAAGTGCTATGGAGTATGCATGCAGTAAGTGGCTTAGACAAGATATGTTCCATAGACAACGAGCCTCGTTTGAGTTAGGATTTTTAACCGAAGAGTTAATAAGCAGACAGGAATTATTAAGGATTTTAACCGCAGGCAGACGTGCCGAGGTTAGTTCACCCACTGTAAATTGGTATTACGAGAATATTCGAGTGTCGCCAACATCTCGAACGGAACACCAGCTGATTGTTCGTGTTAGACTCCCACTAACGGACAGTGTGTCTTATAAAACATATTACATTTGGAGTGGGCCTATTCCGGGTAACTCAAGTAACTATAAGGTCCCTTCTTCAAATAATTCCTCACGAAACGACAAAGACACTTGAAAAGTCCAATGTGGAAGTCTATGGGCGAAATAAAATCCAGCTGGATAAGCTAGCAATTAGTTCCGTTGACGACACTCTAATGTGAGGTACATACGCTGGGCGTATTTCCTGGACTGTGGCAATCGGTTTGAATTGTGTGGTGATTGCGATTGAGGGTATCATACTCATGATATATCGCCGACAGGTAAACACGGCGCTCAACGGGGCGTCACAACACGAACCCGTGAATGACTTGGGAGATACTCCGAATGAGTTACCTACTAGAGGCTCACTGCAATTGCCAAGAGCGTGGCAGAGTGACCAAAACACCGAATAGGGTATCAGGGATACACGTAGTTTGATGTGCAAGTTAGCTATTGTATAACTCGGTGTGTTTTGAGACAAGGCATTGCACACATTACTATTACGTGAACATGTAGGTTGACACGCATACTAATGCGTTTTCAATGTTTTTGTACCGGCATTCTTTACGAACGCCGTAGTCGTTCGCATGCGTTTTAGTGTTGTTGTACAGGCTTTCTTTACGCTAGAGCCTTTTAACATGTGTAAGCCTCTGATTTGTATGATTAAGCCGATTTACATGTTTTATATTATAAATGTATAGTGCATAGGCATATTTAAACGCGTTTGTTTTGTCAGACTGAAAAAAAGTATCTTTCATTGATGCTTCCGGACAATACGTGCCGAGATGTTATTTAGTTTAGTCTGACACTGTACGTATATATTTCCAGTATGTAGAAGACATTTATACTGTCTATTTTTAGTGAAGGCATGACTTTTTACTTTTGTTAAGTTGCGTCAAAAAGCGTGTTTTTGACAAGGAGTGTCGTAGCATTGTAAAGTCATTGCCTTCGTTACGCGGTTAATATAGATATAATAATTTTGTTATTCAGAAAATCCAGGATGTTTATGTAGACATGTAGCCTAGCGTTGGGTGCAGAAGTTCAACTGTGAGTAATGGGTATTTTTGTCCGAACCAAGCTACAGGCGTGGGTCGAAAGTTGACGCTCTTCCCCGTGCCTAGAAGTTTATTAATGAGTTGTCAACCGGTTCCTCAAGATCTCACCCTTTCCTGACCCGTAAGCGGGCCGGGAAAAGTTTGGCAAGATGTAGGACAGCCACCCACACCGTACACATATAGTAATTATGCGAAAATGCAAATCGGTTTTCTTCAGGAAGGTTGTGTGGCGTCGGTCTGTTCACGCATGCGTGAGACGGTTTTGGATGATTTTGGTAGAATCAGGAGATGTTCACGCATGCGTACTTTGGTACTGGAAACTTCTGGGAAAGCTATTGACTTGCTTTAAAAGGGGACAGATTTGCGCACTCAGGGAGAGCGGCAGACTATTTCACCGAAACACGACGCTCCACGAGGGAAGCTACGAAAATGCTCCCAACTTTCAGACCTTCACAATTTTCCGCATAGACAAGCCAAGCCGGCTTGCACTAGCGTTATGTTTGATTTCTAAATTACGAACTTTTCAAATTTCAACTAAATATGTTACCGATTATACTTATACGGTGTACTGATGCAACGGGGATGGCGATTTTATGTGATTGTGAAATGTACGAGAAGTGACTTGTTGTCGAATAAATCTCTAATCGAGACGATACCTGGACAACTGGTGTTACAACTTATTTCATTCTAGGCGTGAATGAATCTGGCGAGCTAATAGCGAACTTTGTGAAAATCGACTCTCGCGCACGCGCCCAACGAGACGGGGTCGAACTTTACAGACTGAACATTTCATCGGCCAACTTGTGAATACAACACGTGACTGAACCAAGCCCATATTCCTGACGTGTTGGTGGCGGTGTGGCACGTGTGGCGTACGTAGGAATACAACTGACGTTCTATGTGACGTCTACAGTGTTGCTGTCGGAAAGAGCCACTAGAACTGAACTTATCGCGGCACAGCAGAGGGAAGGAGACTGTTCATGTCCGGTTTGAAAACAATCCGCTCAAATGTGGTTTCGGCAGTGCCCTGGAAACCGGAAAACCAGACTAATGGATGGAGGCCGGGCAAATAGGTTGAAACAAGTCAGAGTCGGCACCGCAGAGACTGGTGAAGGCACTGACTTGTGGAATGTGGTGCTGGTGAAGAGACAGTAGACATCGCCTATACGACCACCCCAGTACTAAGACCACCTCATAAATCAGATTACTTTTTCCATGTTCGTACACTGTTGACACTGACACTGAATCCCTGTGCTGCTAAGTCAGAAGTTAGACGACCTTTACACCAAGACCACTTTATTGAGTTACGCAGATGGTCATTTTACCGAGGTCTCGCTGTATATCGACACCGAAGACATCGTACAGTGAAACATGTCTATAGAGAACGCGGCTGCACTGGAGAAACGTGTCCGTTAAGGATATGTGTGCATCGGAAACATTTAGACATGACATCCACACTTGACCGTTTAAGACAATTGTGTATTGTAAATAACTGTTCGTTTTAGACAGTATCGATATTAGCACCTTATAGACAGTTGTCGGTTAGAAACACGTTAGCGCTATAGTTGGTTTTAAGTTCGCTATAGAAAGGTATCTGTACTGATTGACAAACACGGCCACTCTGTTGAGATACAGTCGAGACCTACCTGAGACATTCGCTTCCTCTCAGAGCCGAATCGACTACACGTGCCTCCCGTATCCCAGTCACTCTAGGCCTCTGCCTACGAAATCTGGACAACGCTCTGACTAGAGGAAACAACACTCGGCTTATCCAACCGGTGCCGCTGGACAGGCTGACCTCGTGACCTGCTGCACTCCCTTACCTATAAATAAATTGAACGACGAACCAAGGCAAAACGTTCAGCCCGTGCGTGTTTACATGTTGGCTCTGCACACACGTTTCTAGATCCACACAGGTCGGAGGCAGGCCTCACCACAGCACAGTGAAGGACGGATGACGTTTGCAGAACAGGACTAACGTTCTCACGTTATTTGGAATAGAGGAACATTAACATTTCTACCGGCACCGATTCCTCGACCAGCCGATAGCCTGGTGCTGGAAACTCACGACACGAGGGACCCCAGAAGTACATTTCCTGGAAGATGGGCTCACAAGGCTGCTTCTTTTAGCATTCCTTCCTATCGTGCTTCTCACAAGTACAATGTCGTTCACTCAACTGTAAACGAGTTCCTGGCAACAGATAGAGGTGGATATGTGAACGAATATTCTTCGCACAGTAATTGCAGCGTGGCTGAATGCGTCCCGGATCAGTCGCGATGAACAGGTCTGCCAGGGGGTGAAGTGTAAAGCGCTTTGCGCAGTCCCAAGGACTGGATATCGCACTACATAAGAAAGTACATTTTACGCATGTATGTACGTGGGTGTACGTGGGTGTACGTGCTCCACAGTCTAATTCCAACCATGGCCTGCGTGTTAGAATATAATCAGACATACAGACACCAGACATGCACGCACGTACGTTCACGCACACACGACCCACCACCAGATAGCGAGATATTATAATGCTGTCAATGGTATAGGTTGAGCGGATACACACCGCCCTTTGACGCGGGCCGGCCCAGACGTCGGTTCTACGTACCGCTGACAATACGCGTTATAGTGTCACGTCATTTCGAGATAGTCGAGTCACTGTCCCTCTGCATAGGCATGTTAACAACTGTCCTTAGCTTAATTGGTCGCAGCAGACTGAGATTTCACCTGTTTTGATAAAGCACACGGATACGATAAATTACAATTCTTTGAAACAACCGGATATTTGGTGTCTTATGCGCGAAACCCGGGTTAAAATCATATTTCCGAACAACATCACGTTCAAACCGGACATTGAAAGCTAGGGCAAAGTGCTACAATGATTTCAGCTTACCAGAGATTAGTTTTGCCATATCCTGGATATGACTACATAAGCTGTTCTTAGATGTGACTATTCTGAGACATAAGCGCAGCTGTCCACCTAGTGCAAGAAACAGTAATCTTCCATCACTGAAAGGTCCGTTCGATTGATTTATCTCGTCTTGTGTCAGACTAGTTTACCGAAAAGTCGAAACGTTCTAGTATCCAACGCGACATGCTGGCTCGTTTGCACACAGTTGTTATTTAGTTTTGGTGAAATAATCGGGCAAACTGATAAATGATGTTTGACCGGATCCAGTCAAAAGTCAGCAAAAATAACATAATGCTATTCACACTTGTGCAAGTTACATGATCTACTGATCTACTGATCTACTGATCTACTGATCAAAGCAAATTTTGTCGACGATTTAAAAAAACCGCACTCTTATTAAATCGACTGCGCACATACATTACTTACTCATCACGCACTACAGATTTGAAGACCAACAAACCTGTTTGGCGATAGGCTGAATCAAACATAGGCGGAGTTAGTGAAGTTATGTAACAATAGCAACAAGTTGAAATAACGTGTCTACTGTGTGAAGTTTTCCGAGGTATTCAGCACATTTTATCTGCACGGTTGAAAGGGGAGTCCGACTTAGCCGCCTCGTGACATGCCTGTCCGTCTACATAGGCATGTCAAGAGCATTGGGAAGGCTGTCAACATCTTAATAGAAACTGTAGCAACTCTCCTCGGGTTCACGAGAGCCCTCGTCGCTTTGATGAATTCCCGGAAAGTCTCAGAGAGATGGTTAGCTAGTCAACGTACACATTCACCGGAGTCTACACAGTGGACTCCGCTTAACAGAATCTACACAGTGGACTCCACTTAAAAGAATCTACACTGTTGACTTCACTTAACATAATCTACACAGTGGATTCCGCTTAACATAATCTACACAGTTGACTCTGCTTAGCAGAATCTACACAGTGGACTCCCCTTAACAGAATCTACGCAGTGGACTCCGCTTAACAGAATCTACACAGTTGACTCTGCTTAGCAGAATCTACACAGTGGATTCCGCTTAACATGATATACACAGTGAACTCCGCTTAACAGAATATATACAGTGGACTCAGCTTAACAGAATCTACACAGTGGACTCCACTTAACAGAATCTACACAGTGGACTCCGCTTATCAGAATCTAGACAGTGGACTCCACTTAACAGAATCTACACAGTGGACTCCACTTAACAGAATATACACAGTGGACTCCGCTTAACAGAATCTACACAGTGGACTCCACTTAACAGAATCTACACAGTGGACTCCGCTTATCAGAATCTACACAGTGGACTCCACTTAACAGAATCTACACAGTGGACTCCGCTTATCAGAATCTACACAGTGGACTCCACTTAACAGAATATACACAGTGGACTCCGCTTAACAGAATCTACACAGTGGACTCCGCTTTTCAGAATGACGGACGACAGAGCCAATGGTTTAGTAAAGATGAAACATATTTGTCTTGGACATTCCCTATTTCCGCCGTTTAAAATTAAGTGAATCCGCCACTTAACGAAATCACATCGCTCTGGTCCAAAGTACATTTCCTGGTCTGGTCCAAAATGATTCTGTTAAGCGGAGCCCCTTTTCATAAGTTATCGCCCTATATATTATAAGTTATCGCCCTATAGGCCAGGATAGTGTTTTGTCGCGTTAGATTGTCACTACGATTTAGTTTATCCTGGTGAAATTCTATCGTTCTTGGGTGGTAATTTTGTTAAATGTTGCCTTGTAAAAAATGTCAATTCGACTGACAGATGTCGACAATTTCCAATACATGTAGACAACGTTTGACGGGGTCAGTGTTTCACCGAGTCACGTGACGGGTATATTATTAATGCCCGCACACATTCGAGTATGAGCATCATCAAACTGTTCCTGGGACATCTTAATGTCACAATCAATGCCTGTCTCAGATGTGTTTGCAAGGAATATTTGGACATTGTCAGTCTTTGCCTCGTTGACGAAGAGATTCCAGTTGCCTATCATGGTGCATGATGTTGACAAGACGGCGTCCAGTGGCTCTCGCTCTTCGTCTGCAAAGTCCACATCGTCTGTGTATTCCCACTTCAGGCGCACAAGTCGGAGGTCGTCATCGCTGCAACCTGCCAGGTGCAGAACTTCTAGTGTTCTGTGTCTTTGTCTGGTGTCAAATGCGCTGGACATGTCAATGCCCATGTTGTGGAAATCCCAGTGGCGTGACATTACTACTGACACTAGGATGCGCTGTGCCCATACAATGTCCGCAGGGTTGCGGCCCTGTTTGAAACCACTGTGGCATGACTTTTAACAAGATTTAACAAGATTTGCCATCCAAGCCAAAGGCCCAGATGGCAAGTGGACAAGGAAGCCATTGGCTTATCGAGAGTCCAACAATGTTCACCTACTTATAACCCGCCCTCCTGATATATGTGTCAACCTTGTTTTTAAACATATTCACGCTGCTAGCAGTTACACAATCTGTAGACAGTTTGTTCCATTCATTTATTGTCCTCTGTGAGAACGAGTGCTTCCTGATGTCCAATCTACATTGATCCTTTACTAATTTTACCTCATGTCCTCTAGTTCTGCTATCCTTCTTGAGTGAGAAAAACATATTTCTATCAATATTTTCATACCCATTCAATATCTTAAAAACTTCAATCTGATCTCCTCTTAACCTCCTTGTCTCTAGAGTTGTTAAACCACATTCTTTCAGGCGTTCTTCATAACTAAGGTCTCTAAGTTCTGGAATCATTTTAGTTGCTCTCCTTTGTATGCGTTCAAGCGTATCTATATCCTTCTTACGATATGGTCTCCATGCTTGTATACAGTATTCTAAATGAGGTCTAACTATTGCTTTATAAAGAGGTATAATTAACTTTTTTCCCTTATATGTTATGTTTCTTCTAATCAATCCAAGAATTTGATTACCCTTTGAAGCTGCAATACCACACTGCTCTGAAACTTTCATATCAGCGCTTATTGTAACTCCTAAGTCCTTTTCTTTTACAGTAGTACCAAGAACAGTAGCTCCCATTTTATAGTTTACATTCAAGTTCCCATGTCCTGTATGTAGGCATTTACATTTCCCAAAGTTGAACAGCATCTGCCATTTCTCAGACCATTTCACTAATCTGTCTAGATCGTTTTGTAAATGTTGTTTATCACCATCAGTATTAACCTTTCTAAACAGTTTTGTGTCGTCCGCAAATTTCAGTACGTTACTTGTTATACTGTCGTCCAAGTCATTGATATAAATTAAGAATAATATAGGTCCTAATACTGATCCTTGAGGTACCCCACTCAAAACCGATTTCCAATTTGAAACTTCGCCATCTACTACAACTCGTTGTCTTCTGTCAGTCAGCCATTGTTCTATCCAGTCAGTTATGCTATCCCCGATACCATGGGCTTTTAATTTAAGTAGCAATCTTTGATGTGGCACTTTGTCAAAAGCTTTCTGAAAATCTAAGTAGATAATATCTACTGGCGATCCCATGTCTATCCACTTAGTGATTTCTTCCAAAAAACATAATATATTTGTTAAGCATGACCTCGCTTTAAGGAATCCATGTTGAGATGAATTTAATAATTTATGCTTAACGAGGAAGTCCACCATATGGTCTTTAATTAACCTTTCTAATAATTTACAAATCACTGACGTTAAACTCACTGGTCTGTAATTCTCTGACTTATTTCTCGAACCCTTTTTAAATAATGGTATGATGTTTGCTTCTTTCCATTCAAACGGAACAACTCCCTCTTTTAATGACAAGTTGAATACTCTTGCAAGTGGTATACTGATTTGATCTACTGTTTCCATTAGTAATTTTGGAGGAATCCCATCCACTCCCGGTGATTTGTTATCCTTCATTGCCTTTATTTTCCTAGCTACCAATTCTGGAGTTACAACTAACGGTCCTAAATAGTCAGATTTAGCCCCCTGAAATTTAGCATCAGCAACTGGTAATGAACTAATATCTTCTTTTGTAAACACTGAACTGAAGTAACCATTTAGGTCTTCCGCCATTAAAAACCCCTGTGATATTATATTTCCAGCACTGTCTTCTAGAGGTCCAACCTTGTCTTGTACGTTTTATTTTACTTAGTGAACAAGTTGACCTTGTGTTGGATGAGGCGAAGAACCTCTGTGGATGTGGATAGGTTTTTGCGGATACTGTTGAGAAGTGCAATCGGCCTGAAGTTAGACAGAGGTCCGAGCTGTTTCTTTGGTTTCGGCAGTGGCACAAGGATGCCTCTGCCCACTGCATCAAGTGAGGTATGGGTCTCAAACACATGTTGATGGTGTGTGAGATGGCAGTCGAGAAGGCATCTCCCGCGTAAATTCGAGTATGTCGTAACATATTGCAGCTGTGAGTGTGTCTTGGTCTATTGCAGGTGTGAGTGTGTAATGGTTCTTTTAGCGTCGATCGTCCTCGTCGATCTGCTGGACATTGAGCAACTCACCAAGGCGTACGGGCTGGTGATTCTCTTCGAGGGGTGGCCACCATTGTCAGCACTCCAGTTGCCGGTATACACAGGTGGCGATATTCGTCAGTTGTATCCACGTCGTATCTATAAATTGAATTATATAAGCGTAAACACTGTTTGATTCAAATTTCTTCTTAACACAAATAAAACTTTTACACACTTTTCTGCGTTTCAGAAGAAATTTACGAAGAAATTTTAATTTGACCGCAGGCTAAATACATAAAGTCAGTATACTGAATTTATCAAATTTGTGTGCTGAATGTGTCCTGTAGACTAAATGTTGCATACTTCTAGACTGAATATATCCTACTCTACTGCAAACTGAATATATCATACATGCAGAATGACTGTATACTACTTGCAGATTGAATGTATCCTACTTGCAGACTGAATGTATCCTACTTGCAGACTGAATGTATCCTACTTGTAGACTGAATGTACCTTACTTGCAGGCTATACTCTTTCTACTTGCAGGTTGGATCTATGACGTGACACACAGCTACGACATGCCGTTTGTCATCACCGGAGCTGTGATCGCCTTCAGTGGACTTATCCTGTGCGGTATCCCGTGTGTACAGAGACTGCGCGACCGTCGTACACGACGACGCTTGGAACCGGGCAATGTCAGTACAGAACACGGCTTGTCTCTGTCTCTCCTGGACTCTTAGTAGTGAGGTGTCAGCGGCTTTACATCAATGTCATGGTTGATGGACGTCCACCTTCAGTTATAGCTGCGGCGTCTGACTTAGGCTGAACTAATTACGCATGTGTTTGGGCGTAGATCTCTAAGCGGTAAACCTTGCCATGGATTGTTGATAACTGGATGTTAACATTGTTTTGCTCTGGATGTTGTGAATAAAGCTATGGTTACTCGGACAAGAGTGTAACGCATAGTAACACAACAAGACCATTTGTTGAACAGAACATCCTGCGTTTATTATAAAATGAATGCTTCAAATGCTTCAAAATGCTTCAGACCCACAGTGACAAGACACGTACCCCTATATTTATAGCAGGGAGACAAGTTGTGTGTAAACGGATTGATGAAGGAAAACAACCAAGTAAGCGAGAGCGGACGAATAGGTCAGCCTCCTAGAAAATGCTATATCAAAACAAACTGCCCCAGTAGAAGACTACAGCTATATTAAAAGAACACCTATATCTAGACAGCGGACAGTACAGCTATATTAACGGTGTCCGCTGACCCATCCATGGACAGAGTAGCCAAGAGTAGAAGCGCACTCACAGTTGTTGTTCTAGAAAGCGAACAGTGTAGTTACATAAAGCAGGCAGGGGAGTGTCCAGATATATATGTGTGTGGGTTAGCCTAGGATGTCCAGAATAGTGGTCCACGGCCGAGACTGCTCTGTTGACTTATAAGGACATGCCCTCCTTTCTGGGAGGACTCATCATGACTGTGCCTGGCGCAAGAAAGCGTATAAATGGATGCCAAAAATACAGATAGTCAACTTTAGTTCTAGTCTTGGTGGAAGAGCTTTAGAATGAGTTTTAGTTTGGTCTTGATGGAAGAGATTTAAACTTATGGTAAGAGTCAGACAGAAGACAACAACTTGTATTGATGCGGATATGTCCTACGAATAAAGGCGGTTTTGCTATGTTATAACCAACCTGGACTTATGTTATGCAAAGGGTAAGTTTCTCTGTTACTATTTCTAGTCAATTGAGTTAGAACCTGGTTAGCTGAATGAAGTAGGTTGATCCGGGAACTGATTCGATGATTAGAATAATGGCGAAACTTACTCGATAACGTAAAGAGCCATGTTATGAGAAGCATATGCCCAGTACAACGTGGTTAAGGAATGAGAAATGCATCTGTAAAAATGAAAGCATTAAAATAGAAAGTAAACACACCTCAGTATACATAGCACTTTCATTCCCATTCATTATATATGTGTAGCATATATTTGGTTGCACAAGGATCTACATTACACTATGCTGAGAGGGGTATGGGAAGCGTTTCAACCTTCCATCTCCCACCACTTTTGGGGCCAACCTCCTACTCCGCTCTTGTTTTGGGGGCCAACCTCTCACCTCCCTTGTTTTGAGGGTCAACCTCCCGTTTGTTTTAAGCGCCAACCTCCCACCTTTAGGTCACATTTCCCAATTTCTGCCACAATATATTCGTATTACTGTGATCACGCGGTCCGTTTTTCCGTGAGCTCGTGAGCGTGCCGAAAGTGATACTCCATCCCCTTGAATCGTATTAAAACACAAAGAAACGTCCAGGCACGGACGTCATAGTAAAACACCACGTGGCGTCCACGCACGGACTTACAGTAAAACGTTTTGAAAAGTCCATGCACTGACGCTATTATAAAACGCCACGAAGTGTCCACGTATTTTTGTCATGGTAAAACGCCACGAAACAATCAAGCACGGACGGCATGGTTAAACACCATGCAACGTGGGGAGGAAGCTGAGAGGAGGGAAGGTGACAGGTCGTAGGGAGACAGGACGTAAGGAGACGGGAAGGAAAGGAACGGGAGGGAAGACAACCGGAGCGAAGGAGAGGGGAGTAGGGAGACAGGAGGGAAGGAGAAGGGAGTGGGGGAGACAGGAGGGAAGGAGAAGGGAGTGGGGGAGACGGGAGGGAAAACAACCGGAGTGAAGGAGAGGGAAGTGGGAGAGACAAGAGCAAAGGAGTGGGAAGTGGGGGAGACAGGAGCGAAGGAGACAGGAGGGAAGGGGTCAGGACAGAATGGGATGGAGGGGATCGAACGGAAGAGTTATTCTGCAGCAGTGATAGAGGGGGTGAGGAAGAGAGCGAGGGTGTTTGTGGGGGATTCGATAGTTAGGAAGACCGACAGAGTCTTAAACAAGGGAGATGATGTGGTGGTCTGCTTGCCTGGAGCCAAAATAGAGGCGATAACTGAGAGGGTAAAAAACATCGTAGGCTCGGGTAAGGGTGGATCTGTTTTAGTACACGTAGGGACAAATAACGTAGAGAGGGAGGGTACAACTGCCATAGTTAGGAAATATAGGCAGTTGGTCAGAACACTAAAACAGACGCGGGTTGAGCAGGTAATACTGTCAGGGATTTTACCTGTAATGGGCAGGAGGGGTCACAAATATCGAAATTGTCGGGGGATGGCAATTAACATGTTAGTCCATAAGTTATGTAGGGAAGAGGAAGTTGGATTTGTGGATTTATGGGGAAGTTTTGTTGGGAGGGCTGATATGTACATGAAGGATGGGCTTCATTTAAATGGAAAGGGGGCGGCAGTATTCGCGGACAAACTTTCAGCAGCAGTAGATAGTGACTTGGGTACAATGACAAATATTTTTGGAAGTAAACATTCTTTAAACTAGAAGTGCAGGGGGGTTACCTAGAGGTGTCTCTAGCAGAACAAGAGGCCACTAGCACAGATAAACCAATATCAAATCATCCGAAAAACATCTCTGAAAAAGGTTATAGATGCGTATGTTTAAATGCAAGGAGCATAGTAAATAAGAAAAACGAATTAAACATTATGGTAGAAGATATTGACCCTCACATAATTGGTATAACTGAATCATGGGCCAACATAGATATAACAGATGCTGAATTAGGACTGACAGGATATGTAATGTTTAGGAAAGATCGAATAGGAAGAAGGGGCGGGGGAGTTATTTTATATGTTAAAGAATCTATTCAGGCTTATGAAATAAAACTAGAAAGGGAAGCAGATTGCGATGAAGCTGTTTGGTGCAAAATTGTTTCAGGTAATTCAAAATTAACTATTGGATTAGTTTACCGAAGTCCAAACATAAACGAAGAGGACAACACAAAAATAAAAAACGCTATAAAGGAAGTTAGTAAAGGGGAATGTATCATAATGGGAGATTTTAACCATGGACACATACAATGGAATTCTCTAGAGAGCACAGGGATTGAGGACCAACAATTTCTATTTTTAATCCAGGATAGCTTTCTTACTCAGCACGTACTAGAACCAACCAGGGGAGAAAATGTATTAGATATAGTTATGTCATCACAAAAAGAATTAGTGGACAATGTAAAAATATTTTAACCATTGGGTAATAGTGACCATAATCAAATACATTTTGACATCAATGTAAAATCAGAAAGTAAAAATAAGAAAACGTACAAGAGAAACTTCCACAAAGGTAACTACAAAGATATGAGAAAATACTTAGCAAAGCTAGATTGGAATAACATGCTGATGAATAAGACCGCAATTGAATTGTTGGAATATTCTAAAATATGAAATTGAGAGTATCATCGATAAATTTGTTCCCTTCCAAAAACAAGGAAAACGGTGTAGAAAGAAACACTTGTCAAAAGAGGCTATTAGAAAAATAATGCTAAAACAAACTATGTGGAGGGTTTATAGGCGTACCAGAAAGGACGAAGACTATGCAAAATACAAAGAGGCACTTAATGCAGCTACAAATGAAATCAGACAATCTAAAAGAAGCTATGAGCAAAAACTAGCATGTAACATAAAAAATGACAGCAAGAGTTTTTATGCATATGTCAGGAGTAAACAAAACGTACAAGACAAGGTTGGACCTCTAGAAGACAGTGCTGGAAATATAATATCACAGGGGTTTTTAATGGCGGAAGACCTAAATGGTTACTTCAGTTCAGTGTTTACCAAAGAAGATATTAGTTCATTACCAGTTGCTGATGCTAAATTTCAGGGGGCTAAATCTGACTATTTAGGTCCGTTAGTTGTAACTCCAGAATTGGTAGCTAAGAAAATAAAGGCAATGAAGGATAACAAATCACCGGGAGTGGATGGGATTCCTCCAAAATTACTAATGGAAACAGTAGAACAAATCAGTATACCACTTGCAAGAGTATTCAACTTGTCATTAAAAGAGGGAGTTGTTCCGTTTGAATGGAAAGAAGCAAACATCATACCATTATTTAAAAAGGGATCGAGAAATAAGTCAGAGAATTACAGACCAGTGAGTTTAACGTCAGTGATTTGTAAATTATTAGAAAGGTTAATTAAAGACCATATGGTGGAATTCCTCGTTAAGCATACATTATTAAATTCATCTCAACATGGATTCCTTAAAGCGAGGTCATGCTTAACAAATATGTTATGTTTTTTGGAAGAAATCACTAAGTGGATAGACGTGGGATCGCCAGTAGATATTATCTACTTAGATTTTCAGAAAGCTTTTGACAAAGTGCCACATCAAAGATTACTACTTAAATTAAAAGCCCATGGTATCGGGGATAGCATAACTGACTGGATAGAACAATGGCTGACTGACAGAAGACAACGAGTTGTAGTAGATGGAGAAGTTTCAAATTGGAAATCGGTTTTGAGTGGGGTACCTCAAGGATCAGTATTAGGACCTATATTATTCTTAATTTATATCAATGACTTGGACGACAGTATAACAAGTAACGTACTGAAATTTGCGGATGACACAAAACTGTTTAGAAAGGTTAATACTGATGGTGATAAACAACATTTACAAAACGATCTAGACAGATTAGTGAAATGGTCTGAGAAATGGCAGATGTTGTTCAATTTTGGGAAATGTAAATGCCTACATACAGGACATAGGAACTTGAATGTAAACTATAAAATGGGAGATACTGTTCTAAAAGAAAAGGACTTAGGAGTTACAATAAGCGCTGATATGAAAGTTTCAGAGCAGTGTGGTATTGCAGCTTCAAAGGGTAATCAAATTCTTGGATTGATTAGAAGAAACATAACATACAAGGGAAAAAAGTTAATTATACCTCTTTATAAAGCAATAGTTAGACCTCATTTAGAATACTGTATACAAGCATGGAGACCATATCGTAAGAAGGATATAGATACGCTTGAACGCATACAAAGGAGAGCAACTAAAATGATTCCAGAACTGAGAGACCTTAGTTATGAAGAACGCCTGAAAGAATGTGGTTTAACAACTCTAGAGACAAGGAGGTTAAGAGGAGATCAGATTGAAGTTTTTTAAGATATTGAATGGGTATGAAAATATTGATAGAAATATGTTTTTCTCACTCAAGAAGGATAGCAGAACTAGAGGACATGAGGTAAAATTAGTAAAGGATCAATGTAGATTGGACATCAGGAAGCACTCGTTCTCACAGATATAAATAAATGAATGGAACAAATTGTCTACAGATTGTGTAACTGCTAGCAGCGTGAATATGTTTAAAAACAAGGTTGACACATATCTCAGGAGGGCGGGTTATAAGTAGATGAACATTGTTGGACTCTCGATAAGCCAATGACTTCCTTGTCCACTTGCCATATGTGCCTTTGGCTTGGATGGCAAATCTTGTTAAATCTTGTTAAACGTCAGCACACATACATAATAACACCACGATAAAAATCTAAGCACGGACGTCAAGGTAAAACACCATGAAGCGTCAATGCACACACGTCAGGATAAAGCGCCATGAAACGTCCACACACGGACGAGCGTCATAACAAATATTCAGAATAAAATTTAGAACGGTGTGTAAAATAAATAATCTGGTTTCTGTGTAATTCACTAGAGGCGGTTCACACACTACGCGCAAGGTAGTTTTCGCTTAGCTGATTCTCGATCGTCTTGTGAATTCCCTGGGAACAGAGTCTGACAACGAATCGGTATGTTGACTGTTACCACTAGGTGGCATCACTGATCTGATTGATTCATATTGACGCTATATTTTCGTTCAGATCTATTTCGTTTGTTCATTTCTTTCTGTTTGCTGGACAGTAAATGTCCATTTAAATTAACGCTTAGTTGTCCAGTTAGTCGGACGACATAGTGTCTGCGAAGAACCGGACAACTATTCTCCCGTGTAAACACCCTCACTAAACCGAGGCTAATTTATGGCTACAGTTGTGTAACTGCCAGGTCTCCTGGGGACGATCTCCTTTCCGCTTCCCATCCGGTGTCCAGCGTAGGTCTATTCTGGGCAGTGCATCTGGTGACATTCGACACACTTGCCCCAGCCATCTCCATCTTGTCTTGTTCACAATTTGGGTAAGAGATTTGGCATTTGTCCTCTGGTGCAGATCTTCATTTGAAATTCTTCTAGGCCAGAATATTATTATATTTTTGTGTGGGCTATTCTAGTTTTTAACTTCCAGCGCTCTGCCTCATACATTAAAATGCTGAGGACATTGTTGGTTTTGAGTTTAGTGTTGGTTCCCACTTGTTTTGATTTCCAGATGTTCTTCAGCGTGACAAAGGATTGGTTGGCTTTGGTGATCCTGGAGTTGACCTGTCTTGGAGTCTCCGTCTGTTGTTATTTTGAACTTGTTCATTTAATCTATGTTACTATTGTTTGTGGTGATTGAGTCGTTTGAATTGTGATTAATTTTCATCACCTTTGTTTTGTTGGTGTTCACTTTCAGAACACCTTTTGTGCTGTCTCAGTCAGTCTGTCTGTCTTCTCTTGCATGTCTCTCTGCCGACTTGAAAGCAGGCTGGTGTCATCAACATAGTCCTTCTGCTGTCTGTTATCGTCACTTTCATAAGCTAGTCCATGGCCACATAGAAGAGGAATGGTGATAAGATGCATCTATGCTTGATCCCTACGGTGATGCTGAAACTATCTGTGAAGTGGCTATTGCAAATAACCTTGCATTTGCGTCTCTGTGCAGACGTTTTATGATATTCACCATCTTCTGGGGAACCCATGCGATCCGAGGATTTTCCAGAGTGATTCTAGATGGAAGCTGTCGAATGTCTTTTGAAAATCGATGAAGTTTGCGTAAATGGTGCTGTTCCATTCAGCTGACTGATCGATGACCTGTCTGATGGTGAAGATGTGATCAACTCAGCTTTTCCCTTATCTGAAACTAGCTTGTTCTCAGTTGCAGCTAAAATTGGTCTGGGGATGATTTTGCTGGATACTTTGTTTGTGAGAAGCAGCAATGTTACCCCTCCTCCCCGCCAGGTATTGCAGTCCCCACGATCGCCTTTCTTTGGAAGCTTGACAATAGTGCCAGTTTTCCATCTCTCTGGGGTGTCTTCAGTGTCCTATATCTGCTGCAAAATCTTACAGAGGATCTTGGATGTGACAACTTCCCCAGCATCTCTAGACAGATCCATTCTTCACCAGGTGCCTTTCCATTTTTGAGATTCTCTAACTTAAGTTTCGGTGATCCGATCGAGGTTAACATCAATATCTTCTTCTGCCTGCTTCCTGGATAACACCTCTGGTTCCTGGTTCTGGACTGCTTAAGATGTCATAAAAGTGCTCTTTCCACATTGATATTTTCGTTTTCTCATTTGAGACGAGCCTGCTATATTTGTCCTTTACATGTTGATGTTTGCTTGCTCCATAGTCACCATTCAAGCGTGTTGTGATTCTAAGAGCTTCTTCATATCTTGTCGGCCCGCTGCTTCCTCTGTCTTGTCGGCCCACTGCTTCATCTGTCTTTTCGACCCACTGCTTCCTCTGTCTTGTCGGCCCACTGCTTCCTCTGTCTTGTCGGCCCACTGCTTCCTCTGTCTTGTCGGCCCACTGCTTCCTCTGTCTTGTCGGCCCACTGCTTCCTCTGTCTTGTCGGCCCACTGCTTCCTCTGTCTTGTCGGCCCGCTGCTTCCTCTGTCTTGTCGGCCCGCTGCTTCCTCTGTCTTGTCGGCCCACTGCTTCCTCTGTCTTGTCGGCCCACTGCTTCATCTGTCTTTTCGACCCACTGCTTCCTCTGTCTTGTCGGCCCACTGCTTCCTCTGTCTTGTCGGCCCACTGCTTCCTCTGTCTTGTCGGCCCACTGCTTCCTCTGTCTTGTCGGCCCACTGCTTCCTCTGTCTTGTCGGCCCGCTGCTTCCTCTGTCTTGTCGGCCCGCTGCTTCCTCTGTCTTGTCGGCCCACTGCTTCCTCTGTCTTGTCGGCCCGCTGCTTCCTCTGTCTTGTCGGCCCGCTGCTTCCTCTGTCTTGTCTGCCCACTGCTTCCTCTGTCTTGTCGGCCCGCTGCTTCCTCTGTCTTGTCGGCCCGCTGCTTCATATATCTTGTCGGCCCGCTGCTTCATATGTCTTGTCGGCCCGCTGCTTCCTCTGTCTTGTCGGCCCGCTGCTTCCTCTGTCTTGTCGGCCCACTGCTTCATCTGTCTTGTCGGCCCACTGCTTCCTCTGTCTTGTCGGCCCACTGCTTCCTCTGTCTTGTCGGCCCGCTGCTTCATCTGTCTTGTCGCCCCACTGCTTCCTCTGTCTTGTCGGCCCGCTGCTTCCTCTGTCTTGTCGGCCCGCTGCTTCCTCTGTCTTGTCGGCCCGCTGCTTCATCTGTCTTGTCGGCCCACTGCTTCCGCTGTCTTGTCGGCCCACTGCTTCCTCTGTCTTGTCGGCCCGCTGCTTCCTCTGTCTTGTCGGCCCGCTGCTTCCTCTGTCTTGTCGGCCCACTGCTTCTTCTGTCTTGTCGGCCCGCTGCTTTCTATGTCTTGTCGGCCCGCTGCTTCCTCTGTCTTGTCGGCCCGCTGCTTCCTCTGTCTTGTCGGCCCGCTGCTTCATATGTCTTGTCGGCCCACTGCTTCCTCTGTCTTGTCTGCCCGCTGCTTCATCTGTCTTGTCGGCCCGCTGCTTCATATGTCTTGTCGGCCCGCTGCTTCCTCTGTCTTGTCGGCCCGCTGCTTCCTCTGTCTTGTCGGCCCACTGCTTCCTCTGTCTTGTCGGCCCACTGCTTCATATGTCTTGTCGGCCCACTGCTTCCTCTGTCTTGTCGGCCCGCTGCTTCCTCTGTCTTGTCGGCCCGCTGCTTCCTCTGTCTTGTCGGCCCGCTGCTTCATCTGTCTTGTCGCCCCACTGCTTCCTCTGTCTTGTCGCCCCACTGCTTCCTCTGTCTTGTCGCCCCTCTGCTTCCTCTGTCTTGTCGGCCCGCTGCTTCCTCTGTCTTGTCGGCCCACTGCTTCCTCTGTCTTGTCGGCCCGCTGCTTCCTCTGTCTTGTCGGCCCGCTGTTTCCTCTGTCTTGTCGGCCCGCTGCTTCCTCTGTCTTGTCGGCCCGCTGCTTCCTCTGTCTTGTCGGCCCGCTGCTTCCTCTGTCTTGTCGGCCCGCTGCTTCCTCTGTCTTGTCGGCCCGCTGCTTCCTCTGTCTTGTCGGCCCGCTGCTTCCTCTGTCTTGTCGGCCCGCTGCTTCATCTGTCTTGTCGCCCCACTGCTTCCTCTGTCTTGTCGCCCCACTGCTTCCTCTGTCTTGTCGGCCCACTGCTTCCTCTGTCTTGTCGGCCCACTGCTTCATATGTCTTGTCGGCCCACTGCTTCCTCTGTCTTGTCGGCCCGCTGCTTCCTCTGTCTTGTCGGCCCGCTGCTTCCTCTGTCTTGTCGCCCCACTGCTTCCTCTGTCTTGTCGCCCCACTGCTTCCTCTGTCTTGTCGGCCCACTGCTTCCTCTGTCTTGTCGGCCCACTGCTTCATATGTCTTGTCGGCCCACTGCTTCCTCTGTCTTGTCGGCCCGCTGCTTCCTCTGTCTTGTCGGCCCGCTGCTTCCTCTGTCTTGTCGGCCCGCTGCTTCATCTGTCTTGTCGCCCCTCTGCTTCCTCTGTCTTGTCGGCCCGCTGCTTCCTCTGTCTTGTCGGCCCACTGCTTCCTCTGTCTTGTCGGCCCGCTGCTTCCTCTGTCTTGTCGGCCCGCTGTTTCCTCTGTCTTGTCGGCCCGCTGCTTCCTCTGTCTTGTCGGCCCGCTGCTTCCTCTGTCTTGTCGGCCCGCTGCTTCCTCTGTCTTGTCGGCCCGCTGCTTCCTCTGTCTTGTCGGCCCACTGCTTCATCTGTCTTGTCGGCCCGCAGCTTCCTCTGTCTTGTCGCCCCGCTGCTTCCTCTGTCTTGTCGGCCCGCTGCTTCCTCTGTCTTGTCGGCCCGCTGCTTCCTCTGTCTTGTCGGCCCGCTGCTTCCTCTGTCTTGTCGGCCCGCTGCTTCCTCTGTCTTGTCGGCCCGCTGCTTCCTCTGTCTTGTCGGCCCGCTGCTTCATCTGTCTTGTCGCCCCACTGCTTCCTCTGTCTTGTCGGCCCGCTGCTTCCTCTGTCTTGTCGGCCCACTGCTTCCTCTGTCTTGTCGGCCCGCTGCTTCCTCTGTCTTGTCGGCCCGCTGCTTCCTCTGTCTTGTCGGCCCGCTGCTTCCTCTGTCTTGTCGGCCCGCTGCTTCCTCTGTCTTGTCGGCCCGCTGCTTCCTCTGTCTTGTCGGCCCGCTGCTTCCTCTGTCTTGTCGGCCCACTGCTTCATCTGTCTTGTCGGCCCGCTGCTTCCTCTGTCTTGTCGGCCCGCTGCTTCCTCTGTCTTGTCGGCCCGCTGCTTCCTCTGTCTTGTCGGCCCGCTGCTTCCTCTGTCTTGTCGGCCCGCTGCTTCCTCTGTCTTGTCGGCCCGCTGCTTCCTCTGTCTTGTCGGCCCGCTGCTTCATCTGTCTTGTCGGCCCGCTGCTTCATCTGCCTCTGTAACAAGTCCATGAAGTGTTGTTTATCGTTCTTTGCTCTGCTTTTCACTTCTTTATCTTTGTTCGCATATTCTCGTAATATATTTTCTTTTAGTCTTCGTGACTTGACATCCAATACACGTTTCTTTATCTGCTTTCTGTCCTCAATCGCCTTCTATGTAAACTGGGATATCCACTCTTCATTCTGTGTTTCACGACAATTTCCCTTCCTGTGTTGTTTTTACCAACTCGTGCATTTAAGTCTCCAATAACTAGCAAGACATTATGTCTTGGAATTGCTTCTACTGCTGACTGCAGATTATCACAGAAGTCATCCTTCACTTCCTCTTCTGCATCTTCCATCGATGCATTTGCAGTGATAATTGACATTTTTGCAAATTTGGAGTTGAATCTGCTATACAGTAATATCTCACTTAAGGGTTTCCATTCCAAGAGTGTCTTATGCTCTTCCTTCCCGATTACCAGGGCCGCCCCTTCCCGATGTTGATTATATTTCTTGCCTGACCAAATGATGGTTTCATCAGTTGCCAAAGTTGTCTTTCTTGCACCTGTCCATTTAGCTTATGTGATGTCAAGAAGCTACGTTTGTACTGTTTCATCTCATGTATGATTTGTGCAAGTATTCCTGTCTGGAACAAAGTTCTTACATTCCAGTATCCAACTTTGATGGTGGTTTTTGGTGTTACGAAATCCGCTGTTAAGTTGAAGACTTCCTTTCGGGTTTGGTCCCCATCCGTCATTAGTTCCGAGTCCTGTTCTGCCTCACTCCCTCCACCGATAGTGATGTTTTCTCTTGTTTCATTTCCTTAGGTAGCTTTGTTTTACGGGATGGGGTCGCTGGACCCACTGCCCAACCGTCCTCCTTTATCCGGGCTTGGGACCAGCTGTTCCTCTAAGAGGCTAACAGAGGGCGTGACCCTGGGAAACCATCACCAGACAGGCCGCAAACCGACAGCAGTGGCGCTCTCTTGTGGAAGCCTTATGTGCCACTTGAGGCACGAAGAGGATTGAGTGAGAGAGTGGGTTGTGTTGCCGAGTGGGTTGACAGAGTGGGTTGTGTTGCCGAGTGGGTTGACAGAGTGGGTTGTGTTGCCGAGTGGGTTGAGAGAGTGGGTTGTGAGATTGGGTTGTGTTGTCGAGTAGATTGAGAGAATGGGTTGTGTCGCAGGAATTGCTACTGGGTCCATTTGGAGCGTCTGTTGGTCAACAGCTTGAATCAGGGGACACTCAGTGACCACCTCGACCGAGTGCAGGTATACGCGTCGGGACCTTTAATTATAGCTCAATTTGGGATTGGCGCCCATACATACATCGCACTTGCAGTGTCTTGGCACATTGTTCTTGTCCGTTCACAAATCGCCTGTGTGGCTGACCTGTAGTTGACGGACAGTCAGTAGTCTGTGTCGGGCGGAGGCCCGTTTGTGCGAGACGAGGCCGATACAATCTTCCACTCCTCGCCAGTGGCGCCAACACGCGACAGCTTGTGGTAGTGTTAAATATAAATATTCTTTTTATTTTATCTTGAGAATTGTTTCAATACAAGTCAAGTTTAAAATCGTTTATTATGCATTATATGCGTTTATGCAATGGTATTAATGACTGATGAATTAGCATGAAAGTCCCCGGATGCTTCCTCAGATTCTGGACAAACATCCAGGTGATGTGCTGTTTGCCATGAGGCTGTTGTGGCGCCCCCTCATGAAGTCTTGTTAATCGAGGCTTCGAGACAATATTTGATGCATATAACGGTGGTGTCATGTGGTTGGTAGACTGAGGACCAGTCTATAGGATGATCGACGACTAATAATGTTGGACATCCATGACCAGATGTTATTTATAGCATTTGTTTATAGCACCTCCCACCTCATAACACCCTCTCTCACCCCCCACCTCATAACACCCTCTCTCACCCCCCACCTCATAACACCCTCTCTCACCCCCCACCTCATAACACCCTCTCTCACCCCCCACCTCATAACACCCTCTCTCACCCCCCACCTCATAACACCCTCTCTCACCCCCCACCTCATAACACCCTCTCTCACCCCCCACCTCATAACACCCTCTCTCACCCCCCACCTCATAACACCCTCTCTCACCCCCCACCTCATAACACCCTCTCTCACCTCCCACCTCATAACACCCTCTCTCACCCCCCCACCTCATAACACCCTCTCTCACCCCCCACCTCATAACACCCTCTCTCACCCCCCACATCATAACACCCTCTCTCACCTCCCACCTCATAACACCTTCTCTCACCTCCCACCTCATAACACCCTCTCTCACCTCCCACCTCGTAACACCCTCTCTCACCTCCCACCTCGTAACACCCTCTCTCACCTCCCACCTCATAACACCCTCTCTCACCTCCCACCTCATAACACCCCTCTCACCCCCACCTCATAACACCCTCTCTCACCTCCCACCTCATAACACCCTTTCTCACCTCCCACCTCATAACACCCTCTCTCACCTCCCACCTCATAACACCCTCTCTCACCTCCCACCCCATAACACCCTCTCTCACCTCCCACCTCATAACACCCTCTCTCACCTCCCACCTCATAACACCCTCTCTCACCTCCCACATATTGTTGAGGCCAACCACCCTTCTCCCACTTCCTAGCACACCCCCTCTATAATCTGTCTTCCTACAAACCATTTCCTGGCAGAATTACTATCATTGTAACTACGTTACTAGCTGTACATTAACAGAGTCAACATCTGTTATGTCAGAAATACAGTGATGACATGTCCTCGCTAAAAATTTTACAAAATTTAACAAGATTTAACAAGATTTGCCATCCAAGCCAAAGGCCCAGATGGCAAGTGGACAAGGAAGCCATTGGCTTATCGAGAGTCCAACAATGTTCATCTACTACTAACCCGCCCTCCTGAGATATGTGTCAACCTTGTTTTTAAACATATTCACGCTGCTAGCAGTTACACAATCTGTAGACAATTTATTCCATTCATTTATTGTCCTCTGTGAGAACGAGTGCTTCCTGATGTCCAATCTACATTGATCCTTTACTAATTTTACCTCATGTCCTCTAGTTCTGCTATCCTTCTTGAGTGAGAAAAACATATTTCTATCAATATTTTCATACCCATTCAATATCTTAAAAACTTCAATCTGATCTCCTCTTAACCTCCTTGTCTCTAGAGTTGTTAAACCACATTCTTTCAGGCGTTCTTCATAACTAAGGTATCTAAGTTCTGGAATCATTTTAGTTGCTCTCCTTTGTATGCGTTCAAGCGTATCTATATCCTTCTTACGAATGTAAATATAACATTTAGCAGCAAGATAAACTATATTGAGATAAATGCTAAGCACCTTTGATAGATCAGATTAACAGCTGCACAAATGAGAACATGGCTATCGACAGTGGTGGATGTGTGAACGAATACGCTTCGCGCAGTAATTGCAGCGTGGCTGAGTTCTTCCCAGAAACGTCGAGTGACTTTGGAATGAACATGTCTTCATGGGAATGAAGTTTAAAGCGCTTTGATCAATCCCAAGGCCGGCTACTGCACTGTAAAATAATGCACGTTTACCAGACAAACAGTCTTGAAATAAGTATGTTCTCTTTTTTTGATGCATCTTGGGAAATCTTGAGGAGAACACGGGATTGAATTTGATGGAGTTTATATTTGTCTAAAGCGTGGAATATTGATCGGATAAGTATAATTATTGCGTGTATATTAAACATAAACTTACAAGAGTCCTTGTTTAGTCAATAGTTGCTGTTAAAATTTAGCTATATGAGTAATTTAGGGTAGTTTATATCGTAGGTCTCCGAGGACTCGGTAGCGCGAGCGATAATTAAGGGTTGTTGTTTTCAGTTGATTGGGTACATAATACGAGACATAATATTATTGTAAATAATTTAGTACATATTAAATATTGAAAACCTGAATATTTTGTTTTAGCAACATTTATTGTTAAAAGTTAGCCGTAGGTAGTAATTCAGTGTTATTTAAATAAGGTCACTGAAATTTCGTTAGCGCGAGCGATATTACGTTTTGTTAGTCAGCTGTTACATAGAAAGTAAGTTGCAAGGCAGTAGCTGTAAATTTAATTAAGACATAAGTAACATACTATAAAGTGTGTATTACAACACAAAAACAGTCTTTGTGAAGACTACCTAGTATAAATTGATTATAAACGGATTATAAACAAATACAAATTTAATTTCTAACATGGCGCCGTGCAAACGCCAAGTAAAGGCAAAACTTAATTTGATATGTTCTAGCTGCGACAGCTGGATAGACTTTGCAAAGTCCGGGTGTGTAAATTCGTGGGCGGAGGTGCAGGCGGATGATTTCCATTTCGTGTGTAGGGGGTGTACTACAGTGAAATATCTGCAGGAGCAGGTGATTGAGCTAAGGCGTATGATTTTGATGATGACAGGGCAGGGTGAGACAGAAGTGAGCAGAGGTGGTGAGAATGATGAGAGCAGAGGTGGTGAGACCGAGGAGAGCAGAGGTGGTGAGACCGAGGAGAGCAGAGGTGGTGAGACCGAGGAGAACAAAGAGAGCAGTGGCAATGTGAGGGAGAAAGCTGGTAAGAAGAAGAAAGATGACAGAAGGCAGAGAATGCAACAAAAGATAGGTAAGCGGGTGAGTGGAGAGGGATTGCCAGGTGGTAAGACAGTAAAGGTTGATGATATGAGAGAAAGGGGGCATACTAGTAGTGTGCAACAGGAAAGGAGCTTTGCTGATGTAGTATCACAGGGGAAAGCGAGGAAAGCCCGGGTATTTATGGGGGATTCTATCATTAGGAAAGTGGATAAAATTGTAAATAGAGAAGATGACATAACAGTATGCCTACCAGGGGCAAAAGTAGAGGATATAGCAGAGAAGGCAGGACAGGTCATGGGTGGTGGCACGGGAGGTGCTGTTCTCGTGCATGTGGGAACGAACAATGCAGATAAGGAGGGAACGTCAGCCATCATTGGTAAGTACAGGAGGTTGATCAAGACACTTAAAGAGGCACGAGTTGGGCAGATCGTATTGTCGGGGATATTACCAATAATGGGAGGCAGGGGTGAGGAATATAGGAACTGTAGAAGGATGGAGATCAACACACAGGTACAGAAGGTATGTATGGAGGGGGGAGTGGCTTCGTAGACATGTGGTTAAACTTTGTGGAAAGAGGTGACTTTTTCATGAGAGATGGACTTCATCTGACAGGGAAGGGCGCTGCAGTTCTTGCGTGTGAGTTTGTCAGAGTTGTCAACGAGGGCACAGGTACCATAAATTATTTAAACTAGATGCGCAGGGGGAACTGACAGAGAAAACTCAAAGGAGTACTACTACAAATACACATCCAAAGAAATGTTCACCAATAATTTCAGACAATGAACTTAAATGTGTATGCTTAAATGCCAGGAGCATAGTAAATAAAAAAGTGAGTTAGACATTATGGTAGCAGATATTGATCCTCATGTAATAGGCATCACAGAATCATGGGCAAATGAAGATATAGTAGATGCTGAGTTAGCACTGACAGGCTATGTAATGTTTAGGAAGGATAGACGAGAAAGAAGGGGAGGTGGAGTAATTTTGTATATTAAAGAATCTATCCAAGCATATGAAATTACACTGAAAAGTGAAGCAGATAGTGTGGAACAATTTGGTGTAACATAGTTACCAGGAACTCAACATTAACAATAGGAGTAGTTTATCGTAGCCCTAACATAGGACAAGAGGAAGATGTAAAATTACAGATTTTAACCATGGCCATATACAATGGGAATCATTAGAGAGTGCTGGAGGTGACGACCATCAGTTTCTACTTCTAACACAGGATTGTTTCCTTAATCAACATGTCTTGGAACCAACCAGAGGTGGGAATGTGTTAGATTTAATTTTGTCTTCTCAAAATGAATTAGTTGACAATGTTAAAGTACGCGAACCTTTGGGTTCAAGTGACCATAACCAAATCCATTTTAATATAAAAGTAAAAACAGGGAATACATATAAAAAACAATGGAGGAGGAACTTCAACAAAGGCAAATATAAAGTGATGAGAACATATCTAGCAAATATAGATTGGAATAACTTGCTGAAGAACAAGACAGCAACAGAATGCTGGACTTGTTTAAAATATGAGATTGAGGGCATTATTGAGAAATTTATTCCATTAAGAAAACAAGGGAAAAGATCCAGGAAAAAACACCTGTCAAAAGAAGCTATTAGAAAAATTGCTCACAAACAGATGCTGTGGAAGGTCTATAAACACACTGGAAATGTAGAAGACTACACAAACTACAAAGAGGCACTTAACCTAGCTACAACTGAAATTAGAAAATCTAAAAGAACCTTTGAAAAAAAATTGGCAGGTAATATAAAAAATGACAGCAAGAGTTTCTATGCTTATGTAAGGAGTAAACAGAAAGTTCAAGATAAGGTCGGACCACTGGAAAACAACAGTGAAAACATAATTTCAGATGGGTTCCAAATGGCAGAGGTCCTGAATGAGTATTTCAGCTAAGTTTTTACCACAGAAGATATCAGCTCACTTCCAGTTCCATTGACTAAATTTGAGGGCAATAAATCAGAACATTTAGGGCAGTTAATTGTAACTCCTGAAATGATAGCAAAGAAAATTAAGAAGATGAAAGATAATAAATCACCTGGAGTTGATGGGATACCACCAAAACTGCTAAAGGAAATTGTTGATCAAATTAGTACACCACTTGCAAACTTATTTAACTTGTCACTAGAAGAAGGAATAGTTCCTTCAGAATGGAAAGAAGCAAACATTACGCCGCTATTTAAGAAGGGATCGAGGAAGAAGCCAGACAATTACAGACCAGTGAGTTTAACATCAGTTGTATGTAAATTACTCGAAACATTAATTAGAGACCACATGGTGGAATTCCTCATAAAACATAAATTAATAAATACATCTCAACATGGATTCCTAAAAGCAAGGTCATGTCTAACCAATCTCTTATGTTTTTTAGAAGAAATTACAAAGTGGGTAGATGACGGGTCACCAGTGGATGTTGTCTACTTAGATTTTTAGAAAGCTTTCGATAAAGTGCCACATCAAAGATTGTTACTTAAATTAAAAGCCCATGGTATAGGCAATGATGTAATCAACTGGATAGAAAAGTGGCTTACACACAGAAGACAGAGAGTAATAGTAGATGGTAAGATTTCAAACTGGAAATCTGTTTTGAGTGGGGTACCACAGGGATCAGTGTTAGGCCCTATACTGTTTTTAATATATATAAATGATTTGGAGGATGACATATCTAGCAAAGTACTCAAATTTGCAGATGACACAAAAGTATTCAGAAAGGTTACTAATGATACAGATAAACAAAGTTTACAGGATGATCTAGAAAAATTAGTTAAATGGTCAGAAAAATGGCAAATGTTATTCAATTTTGGGAAGTGTAAATGTATACACATACGACATGGAAATATGGACGAGGAATATAAAATGGGGGATGCTGTACTAGGTAGAACCACACAAGAAAAGAATTTAGGAGTAACATTTAATGCTGACATGAAAGTTTCAGAGCAATGTATGATTGCTGCTTCGAAAGGAAATCAAATTCTAGGGCTAATTAGGAGAACTATCACGTATAAGGAGAAACATCTAATTGTACCCCTGTACAAAGCAATAGTTAGACCACATTTGGTATGTTGTATTCAAGCATGGAGGCCATATCGTAAAAAAGACATAGATAAGCTAGAAAGAATACAACGAAGAGCAACTAAGATGATTCCAGAATTAAGAGACCTTAGTTACGAAAGTCGCTTATTACAATGTGGTTTGACAACACTAGAGACCATGAGACTAAGAGGAGACCAAATAGAAGTGTTTAAAATAGTGAACGGTTATGAGGATGTTGATAGGAATAATATGAGGACACAAAGCAGCATTAGTTAAGGAGCAGTGTAGGTTGGACATGAGAAAGTACTCTTTCTCACAGAGGGTGATAAATGAATGGAACAAACTGCCAAATGATTGTGTTAATGCTAGTAGTGTGAATATGTTTAAAAATAGAATTGACAGATATCTGATAAGGGCGGGCTACACATAGATGAGAAAATTGTTGGACTCTCGATAAGCCAATGGCTTCCTTGTCCACTTGCCATCTGGAACTTGTTGTTCGAGATGGCAATCTTGTTAAATCTCAATCTTGTTAAATCTAATGTTGACAGTACTATGAAATCATCAGGGGCGTATCCAGGGTTTAGAAAAGGGGGGTCCAAGGTAATGTGTGAAGCGCCGAAGAAACTAGGCGCAAAGAGCTTGTGGTGGGGTGGGTGTGGGAGGGGTATCCCGCTTCCCAACCTTTTGACGTTTTTTTTATATATAAAACAGTTGAAATGGTGTAATTTGGGACATCCATAATCTGGTTTTAAGCGAGTTAGGGCCTAATGTAATCATCCCAAAATTCAGACATGCGACATCGTACGAATTGTCCATATACAATACAGAGTTTAATACGGATTTGCTGAATATATAAAAATCGTGATAAAATAATCCTATGTATTTTCTTGTATTCGTCACATAAGTGTAACATCGAATGTCAAATCTACAGTAGACGAGGTATAACTACTTTTGAGTCTAGAGTTTCGGCAAAACGCAGCGAATTTTGTTTCGTTTAACCTGTAGGTAGGCCTGTTCCTAAGAAGAAAATGCGGTGTGTCTCAAAATGTCCAAACGAAAATATAATATTAAACATCTGTCATGTGCCATTTATAGCAATATTGACTAAAACAAATATAGTAATGCAAATGTTTAATAAAAAACGAACGAGTATGCTACAAGTGACTAAAACAACACGTAATCGTCTTAATTTCTATATCGGCATTATTGTAAACTAGAGGCACGGTAGTGTAGTAATAGTAAAATTATATATTTAGTTGTACGACAATGTGTACAATTCAATTACAATTGAAGTATATTTGCACACAACGAGACTAACACGTCTTTGACTAAAACGTGCTACACGCATTCTCTATATTATTCAGCTCATACCATTGCCATGGAAACTGTGTTTAATAGTTTCGCATCCAGCCCCTTCTGATAATTGTTCTGAATGATATAATAGAAGTAGCTAGGTTTCATATTACAGAAAGTCGTGGCATCATGTTTGAAATGAGACAAGGTGTAACTGAAACTTTTAGACATATATGAACCAATACCCCGAAGGGCTAGATTGCCCACCCAAGAGAGTTATCCAAACTGTTGTTGCATTTTAAGCTACTCTGTATAAAGCGCACCATTCGATTCATGATCTGAATTTGAATCGGGAGACATTCTCCTAAAAGTAGTAGTAGTACCATATAGCAACAGGGAGTGCAAACTGGTAGATTAAAATGTTTCCTGATACCTTTGCGCTATGTAAATTAAAACGCATCATATAAATGCATACACCATAGAACGAGGAACAGTATGACATAACTAATTGAAGTTGTGTACTTATATTACAAACCCAAAAATGTAAATGTAGGTTAGCTTGGCGATAAAGTTCTGAAAAGGCTAACAAATTGAATGAGACATCAAAATACCATAACTTTCTAACCACAATACAATTATAAAGACTATAGTCAGTTAATAGAACGTTGCCGGGTTCTGGGAAATACTAGATCTAGAAACTCTATTTATATCAACTGTGATTTAATAACTGTTGTTCATCAGCAGATCTGTTAATCATTATACAAAAAGTTCCATAGATAGGTGGTCACAAAACAGGATTGTCAGATCGTGCAGGTAGTGCTTGGTCGATCATACTGTAAGCTTGATATATGTCTGAGACCCTCTTTTAAAGCTTGGAGGCCATGGGCCTGACAGTCTCCAAAACATTCTTGGTGATGATGAATGCGATGATGGTACGTGACGAAGTGAGACTGGTTAGCAGCCCTTGACCCTTCGTCCTGGTCCCAACTGCCAGTCCATGCAATCTCCTCGTAGATGTCATGATATCCAAACGGATTCAATAGTACGGCTTCCAGACATTCACACAAGAACTCATACATGTCATAAAACGTATCGTAGCATTGTGACGCTCCACTCATCTGGTCTTGCACATTCCGACAAGTTATGTTTTCCTCATATCTGGTGCCAGATGTTTTAGGATTCGTTCCGGGAATCGTTCTCAAGCACACTGACGTGTATTTTCCTTTCCAATGTATTCGGTTACTACATCAATCACTTCATTCTGGATGATTCCTGATGTATAGTGCGCATTCTTCCTTCCGTTCTCAAGATTTTTCGGAGTGTGTCATCGCCTTTGGCCATCATCTCCATAATTGTCCAGACGTTTCCCCTGTTGGACGATGCACTTGACCAATCATCCATGTTTCTACAATGCTCTTCAGGGCGTGAACGCTATTTCTTGTACATCTTCTGGTTGGACTGGCTCAATCAATTGATGAATCAATGAACTAAGCTCGTGGGGCTTACTTTCCTTCTAGCATAAGTCTGGCTTAAATTAAATATTTACTAACGGCTACTGCCATAATACCAACCATATAGCATAGATTCTTGAAGTACGGCCGACAGGCCATTTGGCAAATAGCTAAGCCTAATCGTGTCATTAAAAAAGTACATTTGTGTTTTGTGCTAAAATGAGCTCACTGACAGCGAAACGTAATTTTAAAACATGTATTACTTGTTAGAATGATTAAGATATTAAAAAAAGTTTATGATAAGAGAGGATAGTTTATATATTTACCTATAAAAATGCCAATTGTTATCTTGAAAGTCCGGTCAGAAGAACTGATGCAGACAATTTTCATCAAACGACCAGCGCGTTTGTTGGGCGCATTTGCTGGATCTGCGCAATCTGCAGATTTTCGAGTATCCGAGGATTGCGCAGCGCTATCGAGCCCAATCTGCAGATTGCCAAGATCCAACAACTGCGCCCAGGGATCATGCCTCAGTTAAACTTCCTGGCGTGTTACACACGAATGTAGGGCACAGTAATTTTAGATGTGTGTAATTAAAAAAAAAATCATATCATTTGACATAACTGCATTTGAACAGACACATTGGCAAGTTTGCTGGTAGAACATGTTGGCCTTTGTCCCCGTTGACATGCAATTACAATGGATTTTTTGGTACTCAAAAAAGGGGGTCCGGATCCCCTGGACCCCCCCTCTGGAACCGCCTATGATCATTATCTCATCGAGAAAACATATATATCTTTTGTATAACACAAAGTCATCGTATCTCCCAGGAAGTCTCGCAGGTCTGGTTCATGTCGGTGTTATCGGACAGTCATTTGTCGTCACTGGATCAGGTTTTTTCCTGGCGCTGTTTCACGCTACGCACATCCATGCAACTGGTTGTTTCGGCTCATCGACTTCTGGCTTTCTCAACTCCGGTGCATCCGGAATAATTGTAAACTGGTACCCAGAACCACGATGATCGTCCACGTGATTGCAACCGCTGTTGCCAGTCGTTCCACCGCGAATTTGGTCAGAATAGCGTCTCTAGACAGCATCGTTGACTTGAAACTTCTATAGCACTGGGCCAAATCGTCGTACGTCCCTTTCGTTCCACTACGGTAATTCCTAAACCACACTCCATCACTCTGAAAGAAGTAAGAGTTCTAGTCTCATCTTCAAGTAGTCTGCCATTCACCTTATGCTTCATATTAGCGGGAAATGTTGGGGCAGCAGTGGTTTGATTTTGGTGCAGTGAATTGTCAACAAAAGCGTGGCATAATATAATATAATCAGCATTGTTATTACGTATATATTAATCATGATTTTGGAGCAGAGAATTTACAAAAAAAGCGTGGAATATCGATTAGAATAAGTATTGCATATATACTTTACATAAACTTATTTTAGACATATATTAGGAAACAGTTTTTGTTAACAATTAGACAGAGGCAGTAATTTAGCATAAGTTAGTCCCGTACTTCAGCAGGGAAGCCAGCGAGCGATAATAGGGTTGTTTACAGTTCGACAATTGAGATAGCATAGTGGATTGTCAGACAGAGTGGAACATTAGTTAGAATATTTTTTACTATTGCACATATATTATGCACAAACTTCTTATAGACATGGGTTAAGAAACCGTTTTTGATAGCAGACGTAATAGTTTTCCCTAAACTCAGCGAGTGATAAAGGGGATTTGTTTACAGGTCATGAATTAAACTGGTGTTTCAAACTATCGTTTACATTGTTGAATATATACGATATAAAATGATACATTTACATAAATTATACACATAAGGTAATAACTGACATATTTGTAGTAAACGTTTTTGGTAAAAAGAAACTAACAACAAGAGTTTAACGTAAGTTGGTTTACACTGAATTCGTTGTTTTGTTTACACGGTGTTCTGCGTATTCACTAGGTGGCAGGCTTTTTTGGCTCATGCGAGCTTAGTAGAAAAGACATAGTTAGCAAGTATATTATTGTAAATATTAAATTAAATGCTAAATAACCCAACCTAAAGTATCCTCTTGAACAGTCCGGGTGTAGAAATCCTGGGCTGAGGTTCACGCGGATAGTTTTAGTTTTGAGTGTAGGGGATGTGCAAAGATGAAGGAACTAGAGGTGGAGTTGGGACAGCTGAGGCTTCTCGTTGTGGCAATGGTGGGAAGGGAACAGCTGGGTTGTGCCATTGATTCCGATGGGGAAGTAGTTAAAAAAGTAGGGGAAGACGATAGAGTAATGCTAGGGAGAGCTCACCTCAGCCTTGAAGGAGGTTGAGAGGAGGTAAGATGACAGGTCCTAGAAAAACAGGACACAAGGAGACAAGACGTAAGGAGACGGGACGAAAGTAGACGGGAAAGAAACAGTTTGATGTGTGAGAGGGAAATTGGCATACTAGTTCAGAAGCTATGTAGGTAAGAGGAAGTTGGATTTGTGGATTTGTGGGGCAGCAGTATTTGAGGATGAACTCTCAGCAGCAGTAAATGGTAGCATGGGTGGCATAATAACTGTTTTTGGTAGTAAATATTGTTTCGACTAGAAGCACAGGGAGTTACTTAGAGGTGCCTCAAGCAGAACAAGGGACAATGATTATAAAAAAATGCAAAACGCTATAAAGGAAGTGATTAAAGGGGAATGTATCATAATGGGAGATTTTAACAATATACACAATGGAAATCTCTAGAGCGTACAGGGGGTGAGCATCAACAATTTCTATTTTCAAGTTAGCGTCCTTACTCAGCAGGTGCTAGAACCAACCGGTGGAGAGAATGCATTATATATAGTTTGATCATAAAATAGAATTGGTGGACAATATAAAAAATACATGAACCATTGGGCAACAGTGATCATAAACAAATACAGGTTGACATCAATACAAAACCAGAGAGTAAATATAAAAAGCCGTACAGGAGAAACGTCCTCTAAGGTAACTATAAAGATATGAGAAAATACTTAACAAAGCTAGATTGGAATAATATGCTAATGAATAAGACCGCGGTTGAATGTTGGAACGTTCTAAAATATAATATTAAAATTATCATTGATAATTGTTTTCCTTTGAAAAACAAGGAAATCGGTCTAGAAAAAAACCCACGAAATCGGGATATTTAGGGCAGTTAATTGTAACTCCAGAAATATTAGCTAATAAAATAAAAGCAATGAAGGGTAATAAATCACTTGGAGAGGATGAAATTCCTCAAAAACTACTAATGGAAACAGTAGAACATATCAGTATACCATTTGCAAGAGCGTTCAACTTGTTACTAAAAGAGGGAGTGATTTCTTTTAAATAGAAAGAAGCAAAAGCACCATACCATTATTTAAAAAGGGTACGACAAATAAGTCAGATAATTACAAACTAGTGAGCTTAACGTCAGCAATTTGTAAATTATTACAAAAGTTAATTAAATATCATATGGTGGACTTCCTTGTTAGGCATACATTATTAAATTCATCTCAACACACATTCCTAAAAGCGAGGTTATGCTTAACAAATATGTTAAGTTTTTTTCGAACAAATCACAATGTGGATAGACGACGGATCGCCCGTAGGTAATATCTACTTAGATTTCCAGAAAGCTTTAGATAATGTGCCACACCAAATATTACTACTTAAGTTAAAAGCCCATTATTTCGGGGATGGCAAAATCGACTGGATAGAAAAATGGTTGACTGACAGAAGACAGTGTATTGTAATAGTTGGAGAGGTTTCAAAATAGAAATCAGTTTTGAATCGGGTACACAATGGTAAGTATTAGAACCTTTATTTTTCTTAATATAAATGACTTCGACGACAATTTAACAAGCAACGTACTGAAATTTGTGGATGACAAAAAAGTGTTTAGAAATGTTAACTCTGATGGTGATCAACAACAATTACAAAACGCTCTAGACAAATTAGTTAAATGGTCTGAAAAATTGCAGATGTTATTTAATTTTAGAAAATCTAAATGCCTATATACACGTCACGGGAACATGGATATAAACTATAATATGGTAGATACTCTTCTAGGCACTACTGTAACAGAAATGGACTTAGGAATAACAATCAGTGCTGATATGAAAGTTTCAGAACAGTGTGGTATTGCAGCTTCAAAGGGTAATTAAATTATTGGGTTGATTAGGAGAAACATAACAAACAAGAAATAAGCTAATTATACCTCAGTATGAAGCAATAGTTAGACCTTATTTAGAATACTTTATAGAAGCGTAGAGACCATACCGTAAGAAGGATATATATATATATATATATATATATATATACGCTTGAACGCATACAGAGGAGAGCAAGTACTAATATTCCAGAAATGAGAGACTTTAGTTATGAAGATAGCAGAATTAGAGGTAAAATTAGTAAAGTGTAGATTGGATATCAGGAAATACTCTTTCTCACAGAAGACATTAAATTAATGGAACAAATTACCCACGGATCGTGTAAATGCTAGCAGCGTGAATATGTTTAAAAACAAGATTGACACATATATGAGGAGGGAGATTTACACATAGATGAACATTGTTGGACTCTCGATAAGCCAAAGACTTCCTTGTCCACTTGCCATCTGGGCCTTTGGCTTGGATGGCAACTTTTGTTAAATCTACCCAGGTCAGTGAGTTATAATAGGGGTTTGTTTACATAAGTGAAGTCCTTAGTATATGGTATATAATACATAGTATGGTATACAGATCAAGCTATCGATGTAATACTGATAATAACGTTATTTAAACCCCATGAAATCCATGGTTAATGCCTTGCTCACGAGTATGGACATAAATACATAAAAAAAGTATTTTTAAATGACACATGAAAGGATAAAAATACAAAACAAAAGTAAATAGACAATAAAATAATATAATGTGGTCAATACTTTTCAAATACTAATGCTTGGCTTACAATGTAAGAAGTCGTAAAAAACCTGGAAAAAAATGATTAGAAAATATATGCACTACGCCGTAGTTTGAAAATAAAAATGCCTTTAGTGCATTTTTTAACTATCCACGATTCCTGGTGTTTCGTAGTATGGCAGGTAAAGCGTTCTACAGCGTCGGACCAGCGCACGCCAACGCTCGGCGACAGTACCGTTCGAGGTTGACACCACGTGGAACGTGCAGAAGTAGGTCGAGCGATTAGTTGACCAGTTGTTCGGGGACACAGTATCACTCGACTAATTGGACAATTAATCGTTCATTTGAACAGACATTTACTGTTCAACAAACGGCAATAACGTAACAAATTAAATTTAGCTGAGCTGAAATATTGCGCCAACATGAATCAACCAGATCAGTATGTAACCTAGCGGTAACAGTCAACATATGGATTCGTTGTCAGACACAAACTCTGGGAATTCACAAGGCGAGCGAGAATCAACTACGTGAAAACTACCTCTAATGAATTACACAGAAACCAGATTATGATTATTTATTTTACACACCGTTGAAAATTTTATTCTGACTTTTTTCTATGACTTTCGTTGTTTCGTGGCGTTTTACCGTGAAGACTATACGTGGACATTTCGTGGCGTTTTACCGTGAAGACTATACGTGGACATTTCGTGATGTTTTACCATGAAGACTATACGTGGACATTTCGTGGCGTTTTACCATGAATACTATACGTGGACATTTCGTGGTGTTTTACCATGAAGACTATACGTGGACATTTCGTGGCGTTTTACCATAAATACTAAACGTGGACATTTCGTGGTGTTTTACCATGAAGACTATACGTGGACATTTCGTGGTGTTTTACCATGAAGACAATACGTGGACATTTCGTGGCCTTTTATAATGGCATCACTACGAGGACTTTTCATGACGTTTTACTAAGATTCAAGGGAATGGAGTATCACGTTTTACACTGACGTGTGTGCATTGATGTTTCGTGGTCTTTTATCTTGACGTCCGTGCTTAGAGTTGTCGTGGTGTTTTACCATGCCGTACGTGCATGGTTGTTTTGTGGTGTTTTATTATGACGAAAATACGTTGACATTTAGTGGCGCTTTATAATAGCGTCAGCGCATGGATTTTTTACGACGTAAATTGTGTAAATTCCGTGAGTGGACGCCGCGTGGCGTTTTACTATGACGTCCGTGCCTGGACGTTTCTTAGCTTTATACTATGATTCCAGGGAATGGAGTAGAACGTTAAGTTTTGAGTGGGGTAGAACGATCCGCATTAATACTAATCTATTTTGGGCAGGAATTGGGATATTTGTCCTAAAGGTGGGAGGTTAGGGCCTAAAACAAGTGGGAGATTGGTTTCAATAATAAGTGGGAGGTTAGATGTTGGCCCCAAAAACAAGAGGGAAGTAGGATGTTATCCCCAAAACAGGTGGGCGATGGGAGATTGAGGG
>OY759270.1:2973636-2978636 GCA_963662155.1 Lamellibrachia columna | reverse complement strand
GTATGTATGTATGTATGTATGTATGTATGTATGTATGTATGTATGTATGTATGTATGTATGTATGTATGTATGTATGTATGTATGTATGTATGCATGTGTGCATGTGTGCATGTACGTATGTAGCTATGTATGTACGTGTGTATGTATTCGTGGGTGTGTGCATGTGTGGGCGCTTGCCACTTGGTCGGCAGACAATGTCATGCTAACAGGACCACCTTTGGATTTTCCATAATGAATGTACATATGTTCTCCAAACTGATCAGTAGATACAGCCTCCCAAACACCCTCTTTGTGTCGATAGACGTGAACTGATCGGTAGATACAGCCTCACAAACACCCTCTTTGTGCCGAGAGACGTGAAACTGATCGCTAGATACAGCCTTCCAAACACCCCCATGTGCCCAGAAATGTGAACCGATCGGTAGATACAGCCTTCCAGACACCCTTCTTGTGCCGACAGTTGGTATCAGGAAGCAGTGCACCCATAGCCGCTCGGTCGGTGTACTCCTTGTCATTTCAAGTTCACTCTGCAGATCTTCTACTCCTGTTTTCCCCGCCACAGAGCACTGTTCATGGAGACCAGTAGCAACCACGCGGAAGCCTCGCATGGCCCTTGTCCAAGTTTTGCCCGTTGAGCATCCCGTCCACACGACTTGATGATTTCCTCTAAGCCTGTCCCCTTAATGGTTATACCAAGGCAGGCAGTGAATTAAATGAGTGTGTGAACAATATTCTGCCATGTTTCTGAATTACTCCACTTGATCTGTTTCGGTACCCTGAACAGCTGCATATCGCTTGTGATGGTGAAGACCTTCGTCCCACGTTGTTGCATGTACTGTTCACAGTATGTCATTGTTGTGGCTACTGTGTCAGGATGTGATGGAGTTGCATCAATGAGTGGAAAAATGCATATATTGTTGCACTTCAAAATTTCCTCTCATTCCTGGCGGCCTCTTTCATGTGTCCTGACAAATCCGTTCCCTTCTCATGGTTAGTGATGGATCATTGTAATGTGACAAACCATTGCATGTCACGATCGAGTGCTCATGAAAGGCTGTTCGTTTGACTTATCATGTGTAGGCCTCTGTCTTATTATGGGTAGGCCTTCGTCGTATTGGGGGGCATCTGTTTTGTTGGGCCTGTATAATACAAGAAGGTTACAGGCGAAACGTGACTGAGTTTCATACATTTAACTTCCGTCTTTTTTGAACGCGGGATGGTCACCGTGCTGTCATTTGTATATGGGTCGTTATAATTGCCTGCAGGTAATTCATGTTGTGTGAACTCTACGACCATAGCATGTGTTTCACGTCGCCTGTTAGAAGTATACACTTCTAGGTCATATTTGTCAAACCAAGCGCTCACTGGGGCGTCTTCGTTTATTAGGCATCCTTCATCAAAAGTCATGCCACAAGCGTACTTGGCAACAGATGACCTGAACCACAACATTGCATCGTAGATAACTACGTAGTCATAGTCGTGCAGGATTGTAATCAACTCCTTGCACCCATAACAATCATGGAGTTTGACGGCTAGACCTAGAGATTTTAGGTTCCAACTTGCCTTGTAACTTGATCACTTGAGATTAACTTCGTTACAAAGTTCTGGAGTGTCTGTGTGTTCGACTGATTTTGCTAGCGCGAAGAGGTCCTAGTCATTTGGCTGGGGTAATTACGCATTACGTTTTGAAAAAAAAATTATGCATGGCTAAGAATCCGCCACCACATGAGAGAAGGTACACATTTTACAAAGCAAGTAATAAATGTATATAATACGCTAAATAGTTCGGTTACTATGCGTTATGGACACTGCTGTAAGAACATTGGTTGATAAACTAGTCGCTAGGGGTGTCGCTAATACTTTCGGGCCTGTTTGACAATAAACATAAAGTCCCCATAGATAACATCATACGAAGAGGTATTGTCTCTACATAGTTAAAAGCGGTACATACAAAATGCATGCAAGTAAATATGGTACGTACTTGCGAAAAAGCATTATATTTGTAGATAAATGCGATAAAGAACATATAAAAGCAGTACTTACATAGATGAAAGCGTTTCTATATAGTTTAAACTTTTAAATACGCCAAAATTTATAAAGAAAGATGAAAAGTTAAAGAAAATGGCACAAAGATATCACACACTTATAGAAAATGACACAACAAAGACACGATGGAAGGTCCCGAAAGGATTTCACTGGACACTCATAAACAGACTTGTTGCGATTATTTATTATTAAATACGAGACGTTTACTACCATGACGCCGGGTCCTGATTCCTGAAAGTGGCTTTGTGGGCCCTGTGCCAGTTTCCTGCTTGTAGCGCCACTGTCCGCTCTGTGGCTCCACTGTAGGAGGCGGCGTGCGTCTGCCGTATAAGGGTAGTAATGTTGCGATATGGCGCAAGACTAGCCCCTGTTTGCTACACTTTCACTGAAATATATGTTACCAGGGGCGCTCTAAAATTCGATCACTACCCACTAAGTGGCGCCACCATAGCCGTCTGGCTCATAAATGCTGAATCTATGCCACCTAAAGGACACTCCTACTACTTGCGTGGCTGGGTTATTTTCTTCAATATTGCACTTGAACTTTAAATACTTATAAATATAACAATATTAGTTAGTGTGAATTCTGCCAGTTATCTCATTAATCTGTAAAGACGCACAGTCTCACCTGTTCGACCCTATCAGGCAAGAAAAAAAATGGAATACTGTAGCCAAGGCAGTTGATGAGGTCCGAGATGGCGAAGAGGAGAAAGGTCACGTCCTTGAGTAGTTCAATCATCTGTCGGAATGTCCCCTTCGTTTCCTCCAAGCAGTTGCACAGACGGAATAAGAAACATTTGTCTTTTGGCGAAACCTGGCGATGAGGCGAGGTCAGGCTGTGCGAGTGGGCTACGGGAATCAAACGATCAGTGTTGATGTTGCAAGACGAACCACCTGTTGGTGAGCAGACGAACTACCCTTTAATAGTGTCGTCGATGACTGTAATGGTTTTGTTTTGTATCGTGATGTATCGCTTTATATCGTGTTGTATCGTGACGTATCAATAACAAAGTGTATAGCATTTGGTGATTCAGTTAAAACAGTGTATCAGTTACAAGTGTGTATTGTGATGTATGTGATTCAACCGCGTATCATGGTCACGTGTGTATCAGCTACAATAGTGTATAGTGCTCTTCCAATCATGATAATAAAAGGTACAAAGGTGTGTCCGATATGTGTGTGTAAGTGGACGGGGCTAGAACGAGAATGTACTTACCCTCGTTCCCGTGACGCCGCACGGTGGCGCCCTCGTGCTTCAGCTCACCAGCAGGCGTGTGTGGCGGTAAGTGCAACGAACTAGAGTTCTGGGATAGGAGTTGTGCCCGAGACAGCGGAGTAGGGTAGTTGTCCGACGCCCCTTCTGACCAGTCAGTGAGTAGCTTGCGTTGCTGCTGCTTCTTAAGCTCAAGCGGCCGTAAGAGGGAGCCAAATATGCAGCCGTTGAGAACAAGGCCACCCATGATGAGGGCAGCACCTCTCCAGCCATATTCATCAACAAGAATCTCGACCAATGGCGCAAAGATGAACGTGCCGATTCCCGACCCACACATAGAGAGGCCAGTCGCCAGCGAACGTCGCTTCTCGAAGTAGAGCGTGACACTGACAACGGCGGGAAGATAGATCATGCCAAGTCCAAGACCTGGCGGACATGCACAACGCACTTACAGATCGTTATGTCATACGGTGCCCTCTAGTGATCAACATATGGAGCAATTACAAAAGTATATCATGAGTATTGCCCGCACGCAAGCACGCATGCACGCACGCGCGCACACAGTCATAAAAAGTCAGTTACGATTACACTCGAGACAGTTTTTAATAAATTGTCCAAACAAGATATATTATCCTTGAATGGATGCACGTTACAGTTTCTTGTGCAGTTTTTATTAGTATTCTTACTATCTTTGTGCGGACTCAAGATCCACATGTACAAATAAAACAAATTATAAAGTTACAGATAAGAACCAGCAGTTAGAAAACAAATTAAATTGTGTTTAGACATGAAATCACGCCGATACATTCTTCCTTATTTATTACATTTGATGTGTTATTTATTTCTGAAGAAACGTGTTTTTTTTCCGTACATTTCGGCCGACTCACTCGGACTTCGTCGACGGACTGACATCCGTCCACTGACGAATACAGCGTGAATCGACCGAAATGTTCGAACCAAATATAAATAATATAAAATAAGATATATACACGTCAAAGATATTTTTGCTTTTACAGTAAATCATTATATTAAATGGAACACGTGCGATCTGCCCCGTCCTTCCCCTAATCGGCGAAGTAGCACAAATAAGATCGCGACCTGCTATTTGTATCATTCCGCTGGTCGTCTAACGCGATTAGGGGACCAGGGGGCAGATCCGCACACGCTTCGCTTTATATTGATTACACACTCCTAACTGATTTAATTTGATATTTCTTAGGATCAATTAGATAAGTGGTTTATGTAACATTAATAATCACTTGGACCTACAAGATGCTATAAAGATGTTTATGAGGAAACACCATTATAAATCGGTCCTGAGTAACGTTGTTGAACCTAGAAGCAAACAGTGACCTTTGAACTTTTATGAATGCTATAATTATATTTTGAATTAGCATTTAGATTTAGGTAAAATACATGTCCCTTTATTAAAAAAAAAAAAATGAGTAAAACCAATAGTTCCGTGTGTGTGTGTGTGTGTGTGTGTGTGTGTGTGTGTGTGTGTGTGTGTGTGTGTGTGTGTGTATATATACATATAATATATATATATATATATATATATATATATATATATATATATATATATATATATATATATATATATATATATATATATATATATATATATATATATATATATTCTCGTGGATATATATATATATATATATATATATATATATATATATATATATATATATTAACCCTAACCCTAACACGAATGTATGTTTCTAGCCTCTAGCA
>OY759270.1:2953636-2971136 GCA_963662155.1 Lamellibrachia columna | reverse complement strand
AGTAGTCTGAGTCCACACATAGCCAGGATATACCAGATGTTGCCGATGATCTTCTGTAGGCTTGCCAAGTAGGAAAAGACGCACATAAGAATGTACGCTATGGTCTGGGAGGCATTTCTCACAGATGTAGATGTATGTTAATTGTCCGTCTTCTTTGCGCTCGCCAGGTCGATATTCATAACTGAATTTATACTCACTCGACCAATGAGTACATTTAAATTACTACAGAAGAGTACGCATTGTTCTCCAGGTTCGTACATCATTTGGCTACGTATATAGTAGCAATGTAATCACTCACGATGACAATAAAAATAACAGTGAAGATATCTATCACTGTAAACCGCAAAGAACAGTAGTGAATGTAAACATCACTTAAAATGTATACAGACTCTTAAAGTCTAGAAGATTTAAAAAAAAATTCTGACCGAAATTGTGATGTCTATTGCTAAAGCAGGTATGGCCCGCCAGGACCACCCTTACTGAAAATGTTGATGCCTAAAATTCAGCATGACTACACACTTCAGTGTGAATTTAAAATAATCTTGCCGACCCCCAGTTTAACAAAATCAGACGCCGTCACTAGAGGCGCTGTGATTGCTTAAATATTTAATACGCTTTACCATTGGTCAACTTGTTAAATCCACCCACCCTCTCAACCACTGGACAATGACGTCTGCCAGTTTTCCGCCCAGTTTTGCAAGTTAAACTTTTGAACTCTTGGAGCTGGGCCAAATCCAGGGTTCCCAAGGCTCCCTCTCATTTCCCAATTACATTGACGCCCCAGGTCAGAGCTATTTAGCAAATGTCAGGATTAAAGGGAAGTAATTAAAGGAAAGACGGAAGCGTCTAAACAGTACCATCAATCTTAAGCACCATATGGATTTTTTCCATATCCACTTGGGTGGTTTAGCTATACATTTTTCGACACCTGTTTTTCTGTTGCTAATTTTGGCTTAATACATCGAATAAACCTCCAAATGACTTACTAACATTAGCTATTGAAAATTATTTAAATCAAACTGGCATATATTTTACAACATGAACAAAACGAAAAACAGCAAATCCCAAACCAAGGAAGTAGTCTTCAAGCAGAGAGTAAACTAGTCGAGCATATGATAATGTTTGCCCAAAACAAACTACGACACATGAGTGACATTCTAGCTCACGTACTAAGGCATATGTCATGGGCACATTCAAATTGGTGTGGATCGCAACGACGTAGGCGAGCAGCACTTGCCTGAGAGCTGGAGATGAACGTTTCTCCAGCAGAAGCCATTCCAGAATCTTAAACTTTTATCATAGACCGGATGAGCCGTGTCCATGAAATTGCACTGCTGGCAGAAACTAATCTGTCTCTGGTACCGCACGAGGGTACACGCAGTCAGAAAATGTATGTTGCATTCGACCTGGGTGCGATCGCTGTAGTGTCCACTGAACCAATCAAACGTCACAGAGGTATCGCTGACCCAGTATTACGGATTGCCGGGGTTTCCACTCACTAGTTTGGCTCAGGTCTAGTTGGAAGCCCTATTTATATAATTCAACGCTCGTGAATGGTAGCTACACAAGAGAAAAAAGCAACAAAGACAAGTGAAAGAAAATAAACATTTAATACACGATAGTTACTAAGTAATTTACAACGAAACAAATAAACTCCTCTATGTAATCTATCTTCGGATCCTGTGATAATAGGACCGGTGTTAATCACCCAGGGTAATCGTAGAAGCTTCTACAAATAAATAATCTTAATACACACAAATAACTGTTCCAACATAAACTCATTCTAAAACCAATCTCATCAATACTCCCGCAGGGAGATCTACCACATTGGCGTGTAGGCTCCCTGTGCCCACAGCTACACAGTTGATTCTAATCGTCTCTCGTCTGCAGCCAAACAGGCTACCGTCGACCGTCGAAGAGCGTGCCGTCTGCAGTTGAAGAGCGGGCCGTTCACTGTCTGCAGTCGAAGAGTGGGCCGTCTGCTTCAAGAGCGTATTGTAAGTCGTCGCAGGGCGGATGTCCGCTTCAAGAGCGTACCGTCTGCCGCCGTAGAGCGGGCTTCGTCGAGAATACCGTCTGCCGTCAAAGAGTAACACTAAGCGTGTTTCAACGTGACCTGCGCCAAAAAGCATCTAACGAACGCATTGCAAGTACCAAAACTTGACTGGGTAGTGCAAGGAGCCTTAAGCTCTAGGCTGTTTTCCTGTGCAACTTCTTACGCCACAACGCCATCAATTCCTAATTAATTTTTGGTTAATGTTACTTGGCAATAAACCGTCTGAATCTCAATCTAAATAAAAACGCCGGGCAACTAGAGTAGTATACATGAGGTTTACAATACCAGAATGAGCAATGTGGTGTAAGATGCCACCTTAGTACCGGTGCTACCCGCAAGATGGCACCTCTAGCGACAAAATTTGGAATTACTTTTCGTAAAAACAACGTCTCAAAACACTTGGCGGACTTTCATTTGCACATGCGCAACGTGACTTCCTATATTTTGGATATTATAAACGTCTGCTATCGCCAGCGCGTTTATCCATTGCGCATGTGCAACCATCCGCTTCCCGAAACGACGAAATCTAGGAAAATCGTATGCGACCTGTTTTAGCGTAAAAAAAAAGCGCAGGTCTTGTACCATAACTCGAATCTACTACCCTTAGAGGGACTGCCGGTTTTCGGCGCCACTGGCGGTTTTCGCTGCCACTTCTAGTTGCGCATGCGCAACGTGGCCATTCTAGTATGTGAAATTACTAAAATTTATAAAATAAAGTTATATTACATTCTAGCAGTAGGGTCAGTGACTATCTATGTATGTGTCGGCCTATTTGACCTTGTCTTTTTATTTCATTGCATTTAACCAGGTATAAAACCAAGCAGAAACGCCTCTACAAACGTGAACCACGTCTTCCTATGTTAAAAACCAAAAATATACTGAATGTGTAATGCGGTGCCTGGTGTCACTTCCAGTCGCGCATGCGCAACATGGCTACTGCATGACTTGTATTGCGTAGTCTTCTAGAACGAATGGAAAATTCCAGAAGGTTCTAAAATGCCCTTGACTCATTGACGTGTTTTTTCTTATGAATAGATACATTTTGTACAATTTCCCGCCGCCAGACATGCCACATTCACACAAAAAAGCATGCTATTTTTAGACTTACGGATGAGTTGAGGGAGGAAGTTGGTATGAAAGAGAGCTTCACATGGAAGTTGGTGAGGAGCCTGCTAAGGTGGGCTGGACATGTCGAAAGAATGGAAAGGTTACGATTGACGAAGATAGCGGATGCGCTTGGAGTGGAGGGTAGAAGGAGAAGAGGAATGAGATGGGAGGACTGCGTTGAGAGAGATTTAGTGGGATTGGGAGGGGAATGGAGAACGAAGGCGAGGGATAGGGGAAGTGGAGACGGTAGTAAAACGGAACTGGTTATGAAGAAGAAGAGGAAGCATAAATCGACGACTGGTATCGGTGCCAGCCTCATCCCGGACTACAGTGAAAAGGAGGAGAGCAACGACTAGAATTTTTTATATGGCGATTAGCGGGCAGTCAGTTGGAAGGTCGACTGGTCGAATCGTCTTCTTCGCTTTCACTTGCAGCCCGAGCACGGTAGAAAGATCTCCCCCATGTGATGTTAGTCATAACGATGGTGTGTCACGAATGATGACGAGCCCGTCGCTTCCACCGCCCTTATATACGATTGTTAAAAACCACGTGATCATAGCTATCACGTGGCAAATTTCTACCAATTACAATGCGAACACCAGAGTCGTCAATATTGTTACTATGTTTCAACATTGTCTAAACAATGTTGTGAATTTGGCATGTCTGGCGGCGGAAAATTGTACAAAATGAATATATTCATCAGAAAAAACACAGGTTCAATGAGTCAAGGGAATTTTAGAACGTTCTGGAATTTTTCATTCATTCTAGAAGGCTCTACTCATTAGGAAGTGATGCAGTAGCTACGTGTCTCAGTCATTGTTGCAACTGGCCATGGCACCGGGCGACGCATTACATATTCAGTGTATTTTTCGTTATAGAGGCACTGTAAAGTAGTTCACAAGCTATGCCCTAGACGTCGCCGCTTCGAGACGCTTTTCACAGAAGAAGAAGTAGTTTAAACTTGTAGCAACGTTTCTGCATGGTGGTATAACTAGTTAAATAAAATAAAAGACAATGTCAAATAGGCTGCCAATTACATAAATATCCAATAAGCTTACTGCTAGCATGTAATATAATTTTATTTTACAATTTGTTTTCAATTTCACACACTAGCATACCCAACTAAAAGAAGAAGTCCTCGGAAGTGATGTAATGGGGTTGTTGCGTATGGGCAATTAGAAGTGGTATCGAAAACAGCCAGTGAAACAAAAAGCCGCCAGTGGCACCGAAAACCGACAGCGGCTCAAAGGGTAGCAGATTCGTGTTATAGCACCAGACTGGCGCTTTTTTGCTACGATAAAACAGGTCGCATACGTTTCCCCTAGATGTCGCCGTTTCGGTAAGCGGGGGGGTGGGGGTGGCTGCACCTGCGCAACGGATACCAGCGCTGGGCGAAACAGACGTTTTTAATATGCAAAATATAGGAATTCACTTTGCGCATGTAAAACTGGAAGTTCCGTCAGGTGTTTTGGACGTTGTTTTTACGAAACGTAATTCCAAATTGGTCGTTAGAGGCGCTACTGATAGTGGCATATTCTGGAGCCACCTATGGTTGCGCCACCTTGCGGTTGTAAGCTGGTGTCACCACATACAGTGGTGCCACCTTGTGGGTTTTACATGTACTAAGGTGGCACAGGGCACAGCATTGCGCATTCTGGTATTGTAAACCCCTGTATACTACTGACTAATAATGACATAAGTTTGTTTGCGACTATGTGTGTCTCTATGTCTGTCCCGTCTATATCCGTAAATGTCGCATTGATTATACTGACATTATATAAACGTACCATGGTATGGTTCGTACATTGAGACAGATTCAAAGTTACTCCCGGTGTAAGGATGTTATTATGTAATATTACACACCCACTCACACAAACACACACACACACACACACATACAAATACAACCACACACACACACACACACACACACACACACACACACACACACACACACACACACACACACACACACACACACACACACACACACACACACACACACACACACACACACACACACACACACACACACACACACACACACACACACACACACACACACACACACACACACACACACACACACACACACACACACACACACACACACACACACACACACACACACACACACAAGAGGTGGAGTTGGAAGAGCTGAGGCTGCTCGTTGTGGCAATGGTGGGAAGGGAACAGGGGGGTTGTGCAAGTAGTTCCGGTGGGGGAACAGTAGATGATAAAGTGGGGAAAGACACAAGAGATGCTAGGGAGAGCTCACCGCAGCCTGGGAGGAAGCTGAGAGGAGGGAAGGTGACAGGTCGTAGGGAGACAGGACGTAAGGAGACGGGAAGGAAAGGAACGGGAGGGAAGACAACCGGAGTGAAGGAGAGGGGAGTAGGGGATACAGGAGGGAAGGAGAAGGGAGTGGGGGAGACGGGAGGGAAAATAACCGGAGTGAAGGAGAGGGGAGTGGGAGAGACAAGAGCAAAGGAGTGGGAAGTGGGGGAGACAGGAGCGAAGGAGACAGGAGGGAAGGGGTCAGGACAGAATGTGATGGAGGGGATCGAACGGAAGAGTTATTCTGCAGTAGTGATAGATGGGGTGAGGAAGAGAGCGAGGGTGTTTGTGGTGGATTCGATAGTTAGGAAGACCGACAGAGTCTTAAACAAGGGAGATGATGTTGTGGTCTGCTTGTCCGAGAGGGTAAAACACTTCGTAGGCTCGGGTAAGGGTGGATCTGTTTTAGTACACGTAGGGACAAATAACGTAGAGAGGGAGGGTACAACTGCCATAGTTAGGAAATATAGGCAGTTGGTCAGAACACTAAAACAGACGCGGGTTGAGCAGGTAATACTGTCATGGATTTTACCTGTAATGGGCAGGAGGGGTCACAAATATCGAAATTGTCGGGGGATGGCAATTAACATGTTAGTCTAGAAGCTATGTAGGGAAGAGGAAGTTGGATTTGTGGATTTATGGGGAAGTTTTGTTGGGAGGGCTGATATGTACATGAAGGATGGGCTTCATTTAAGTGGAAAGGGGGCGGCAGTATTCGCGGACAAACTTTCAGCAGCAGTAGATAGTGACTTGGGTACAATGACAAATATTTTTGGAAGTAAACATTCTTTAAACTAGAAGTGCAGGTGGGTTACCTAGAGGTGTCTCAAGCAGAACAAGAGGCCACTAGCACAGATAAACCAATATCAAATCATCCGAAAAACATCTCTGAAAAAGGTTATAGATGCGTATGTTTAAATGCAAGGAGCATAGTAAATAAGAAAAACGAATTAAACATTATGGTAGAAGATATTGACCCTCACATAATTGGTATAACTGAATCATGGGCCAACATAGATATAACAGATGCTGAATGAGGACTGACAGGATATGTAATGTTTAGGAAAGATCGAATAGGAAGAAGGGGCGGGGGAGTTATTTTATATGTTAAAGAATCTATTCAGGCCTATGAAATAAAACTAGAAAGGGAAGCAGATTGCGATGAAGCTGTTTGGTGCAAAATTGTTTCAGGAAATTCAAAATTAACAATTGGATTAGTTTACCGAAGTCCAAACATAAACGAAGAGGACAACACAAAAATAAAAAACGCTATAAAGGAAGTTAGTAAAGGGGAATGTATCATAATGGGAGATTTTAACCATGGACACATACAATGGAATTCTCTAGAGAGCACAGGGATTGAGGACCAACAATTTATATTTTTTATCCAGATAGCTTTCTTACTCAGCACGTACTAGATCCAACAAGGGGAGAAAATGTATTAGATATAGTTTTGTCATCACAAAAAGAATTAGTGGACAATGTAAAAATATTTGAACCATTGGGTAATAGTGACCATAATCAAATACATTTTGACATCAATGTAAAATCAGAAAGTAAAAATAAGAAAACGTACAAGAGAAACTTCCACAAAGGTAACTACAAAGATATGAGAAAATACTTAGCAAAGCTAGATTGGAATAACATGCTGATTAATAAGACCGCAATTGAATGTTGGAATATTCTAAAATATGAAATTGAGAATATCATCGATAATTTTTTTCCCTTCCAAAAACAAGGAAAACGGTGTAGAAAGAAACACTTGTCAAACGAGGCTATTAGAAAAATAATGCTAAAACAAACTATGTGGAGGGTTTATAGGCGTACCAGAAAGGACGAAGACTATGCAAAATACAAAGAGGCACTTAATGCAGCTACAACTGAAATCAGACAATCTAAAAGAAGCTATGAGCAAAAACTAGCATGTTACATAAAAAAATGACAGCAAGAGTTTTTATGCATATGTCAGGAATAAACAAAACGTACAAGACAAGGTTGGACCTCTAGAAGACAGTGCTGGAAATATAATATCACAGGGGTTTTTAATGGCGGAAGACCTAAATGGTTACTTCAGTTCAGTGTTTACCAAAGAAGATATTAGTTCATTACCAGTTGCTGATGCTAAATTTCAGGGGGCTAAATCTGACTATTTAGGTCCGTTAGTTGTTACTCCAGAATTGGTAGCTAAGAAAATAAAGGCAATGAAGGATAACAAATCACCGGGAGTGGATTGGATTCCTCCAAAATTACTAATGGAAACAGTAGAACAAATCAGTATTCCACTTGCAAGAGTATTCAAATTTTCATTAAAAGAGGGAGTTGTTCCGTTTGAATGGAAAGAAGCAAACATCATACCATTATTTAAAAAGGGTTCGAGAAATAAGTAAGATAATTACAGACCATTGAGTTTAACGTCAGTGATTTGTAAATTATTAGAAAGGTTAATTAAAGACCATATGGTGGACTTCCTCGTTAAGCATAAATTATTAAATTCATCTCAACATGGATTCCTTAAAGCGAGGTCATGCTTAACAAATATGTTATGTTTTTTGGAAGAAATCACTAAGTGTATAGACGTGGGATCGCCAGTAGATATTATCTACTTAGATTTTCAGAAAGCTTTTGACAAAGTGCCACATCAAAGATTACTACTTAAATTAAAAGCCCATGGTATCGGGGATAGCATAACTGACTGGATAGAACAATGGCTGACTGACAGAAGACAACGAGTTGTAGTAGATGGAGAAGTTTCAAATTGGAAATCGGTTTTGAGTGGGGTACCTCAAGGATCAGTATTAGGACCTATATTATTCTTAATTTATATCAATGACTTGGACGACAGTATAACAAGTAACGTACTGAAATTTGCGGATGACAGAAAACTGTTTAGAAAGGTTAATACTGATGGTGATAAACAATATTTACAAAACGATCTAGACAGATTTGTGAAATGGTCTGAGAAATGGCAGATGTTGTTCCATTTTTGGGAAATGTAAATGCCTACATACAGGACATAGGAACTTGAATGTAAACTATAAAATTGGAGATACTGTTCTGGGTACTACTGTAAAAGAAAAGGACTTAGGAGTTACAATAAGCGCTGATATGAAAGTTTCAGAGCAGTGTGGTATTGCAGCTTCAAAGGGTAATCAAATTCTTGGATTGATTAGAAGAAACATAACATACAAGGGAAAAAAATTAATTATACCTCTTTATAAAGCAATAGTTATACCTCATTTAGAATACTGTATACAAGCATGGAGACCATATTGTAAGAAGGATATAGATACGCTTGAACGCATACAAAGGAGAGCAACTAAAATGATTCCAGAACTGAGAGACCTTAGTTATGAAGAACGCCTGAAAGAATGTGGTTTAACAACTCTAGTGACAAGGAGGTTAAGAGGAGATCAGATTGAAGTTTTTAAGATATTGAATGGGTATGAAAATATTGATAGAAATATGTTTTTCTCACTCAAGAAGGATAGCAAAACTAGAGGACATGATGTAAAATTAGTAAAGGATCAATTTTGATTGGACATCAGGAAGCACTCGTTCTCACAGAGGACAATAAATGAATGGAACAAATTGTCTACAGATTGTGTAACTGCTAGCAGCGTGAATATGTTTAAAAACAAGGTTGACAGATATCTCAGGAGGGCGGGCTATAAGTAGATGAACATTGTTGGACTCTCGAATAGCCAATGGCTTCCTTGTCCACTTGCCATCTGGGCCTTTGGCTTGGATGGCAAATCTTGTTAAATCTTGTTAAATCTTCGTTGGAACTCTAATGCCGCCTTTGTGTGTTCTGGCCCCTCTTCTAACAATAAACTTCCAATGTGGGCTCTCACGCAAGATATGGATACAATTGCATAACTTGTTTATGCCATCCGTCTATATGCACTCTAACATTTACCTCATCGTATCCAAAAAAATAACTCATAAAAGAAATGCGACGCACATGAAGCATATCCTCACCCTTCCTAGTCTTGAAAAAAACATGATGGTTGTTCTTGCTCACGTCCCACACTCTCACTTGAAACATATATTCACCCTTCCTAGTCTTGAAAACATGATGCCTGTTCTTTCTCATGTCCCACACTCTCACATGAAACATATACTCACCCAGCCTAGTTTTGAAAAAACAAGATGGCTGTTACGTCCCAAATTGAAACATTTGTTCTTTCTAGTCCACACGTAAAGCCTATTCACTACTAATTAACTCAATCTAATTATGTCCTAAATTAACCGTAATTAGTTATTTAGTATAATCTTGTCAATTTGAAACATATCCTCACCCTACCTAGTCTTGTAAAAATAAGACGGTTCTTACGTCCCACTCTTGAAAAATATTCTACTCCTACTTCTGTAACTAAACATTTCTGGTACAACAGATGGTGTCACTTCATATTTCGTGGTCAAGCGACATAACACTTTTATGAACCTGTCGACGGCCAAACTCAAATTTCTGGACATGACGAATTATCTTGCTCCGGGTTTCTGCTACGATAAGAGTCTGAAAGCGTACGGATGCGAGGTCAGGGACGGTCATTTCGCATACGAATACATGGACTGTTTACGGAAGCAATACGACATCGCCCTTCCATTAAAAGAGGCCTTCTACAGTCAACTGAAGTACGAGGGTATTTCCGATGTGGATTACGATATTGACCCTGTCAAAGGCGTGGCTGGATAACGACTTGACGACGATGTGCAAATTCCTGATCGGACACAACAGCAAAGATATGGTGCCTTTTTTACAAGCCATCGACATATAGTCTTTACGGACGACAAAGACGGTATCAGCGTACCCGGTCTTACGTTGCTCTATCTCTTTAACAACCTACCGGAAAAGATGTATTTTACGCTCTTCAACGAGAAGAACAAAGATCTGCATCTACTCCTGAAAGATTCTGTCGTCGGAGGACGTGCTCTAATCTTTCATAGATACCACGAGAAAGGCTGGCTGCGGTGAGACCGACTGACTGCGGTGAGACCGATCAACCGTTTCGAACGATTGTCGTTGATGACGCATGCGCTCCGTACACGTGGTCTTTGATGCAATACTTGCTGATGGTGTGGTACACTACGGTGTGGTACACCATGGTTTGGTACCCCACGGTGTGGTACACGCGTCGACGCGAAGAGAACAAGTTTCTTCACGAGTCATCGCAGCTGTATGGGCATATTGGCCGTGGAATGGTTGATGCGGGTGGCCGAGTGGGCTTGAGATTCTATTCGTCGTCAGGTCAATGGTTGGGAGAAAGGCATAGGCAAACTTCCGGTCGACGGGTGGTGCCAACAACGCGGACAACGTATCAATTTCACGGTTGTTTTGTTCATAGTTGACCATGCACGCAACAAAAGGTGAACACCGTATACGGGAAATCTATACCCCAACTTCTCGCCGATACGCGAAAGAACACATTTTACCGGCGTCACTTCGTCACGTTCGTCGAGCTGAGGGAATATACGTGGAAAGAAATAAAGAAAGGTCCGATAATGAAAACGCATTTCCCCGTAGTCACGCGAAGCAAACGCTCACACAACAGCAGATCTTGACCACGACACGTGGTGGTAATCTGTACGTTCACGTACCGGAAGAATGGTGCGCTCAAAAACATCAGATTGAACCACGACGACATCAGACCCTTGATATGTGGTTTCGCCAATGAGCACGACAGCATGTCGTGGCCGCGACGGATGCTCGTGGGTAGTTAACGCGGCGATAAGATCCTGCTCACATCGCCGCTACTGATCTGGTATCTGGAACACGGAATCAAGGTCACGGGTGTTTATGAGCTCATCGAGTACGAACCGAACCCGTGCTTTCGTCGGTCTTATGACTCTGTTTTCGCAGCCATGACGCGAGGGAGACGCCGACCCATATAAAGCAATCATTGCTGACACCATGACACTACTTGGAAATTCAGATTACGTGAAGATCACCAACATGGATTGATTTCGGGACGTGAAATAATGCCGGAAGTTGGCGCGTCGACTATTTTCAACAAGCGCAGATTTCGTGACCTCAACGTCGTCGTCGACAACTCGTAAGAGAAGCGCGAAATATGCGTTGCCCTTCCACATGTTTTTTCGTCTTGCAGGACGCCATGCTGCGCATGCTGCAGTTCTACTACGACTTCGTTAATAGGTACATAGAACATCCTGTGTCCCAACACGGCGACATGGACACGGACAGTTCGTACATTGCCTTCGATGGCGAGTGCGTAGATTCCTTGACATCTGAACATCGGGAGCATTACTTCCGGCACCGAGGCTAATGGGTCCCGTCGGAGAATTTTACTGAACTCGAGACCGCCTACATACGATGTTGACTCACTGGTCACCCATGGACCGGATAAAACGCGCGACCATGACACGACCAGTCAGTGCAGCGAAAATACGTCGTAGAGGACAATCGATTCGCGGCGACGTGTGCGACGATGGCTTTCATGCATAGGCAATATTGCGATGGTGTCAATAGCAAACTGGATCTCTTCAGCAAGCCGCCGACTCAGACCAGCATCGACGCGGGACAATGGATGGAATGACCTACCTCGAGTTTGGTGGTCCCATCGACTTTTGTTACCTGGATCAGGAGAGGCTTACCTGAATCTGGCCAATACTTACCTGTTCGTGCGAGCGAAGGTGTCCAAAGGAAACGGGACGGCCCTCGACCCAGACAATGCCGTGGGTATGGTTAGGAATCACTGGTCAGTCAAGTTGACATCTACCTGAAAGACATGCTCGTGACCCTATCGACCATTTCGTATCCGTTTCACGCCTACTTCGAAAAGTTATTAACGAGGCCAGAGAGAGAGTCAACTGTTGAGTCAAGTGTGGTACAAAGACACCGCCGGGCACACGGACGTATTCGAAGACACGAAAGAAAGTTTGTGGGCTCTGCGAGAATACATCACAGAGAAACCTGTCGTCGAAATGATGGTGTGACTACTGCCTAAACGGGTCATTAACAAGGTCCGGCTAGTGCGAAGCAAGAACACGTTCTATTCATGGCCGACACAACCGTATTCGCGACAACGGCCACACTGAATCCGGCGACAAATCAAGGCTTTCGACAAGGCCACGGCCAAGTACCCGCTCCATACCGCAGGGTCATGTGTCTCACGAAAACCTGTTCCTAGGCCAAAACGTCTGGTGCTGTGGTGAGTCGACAACGGCTCGTACACTAAAAACTATTTTCACGCTAAGCACCATGATGCCGTCTACGTGGACGGTCGCAAGGTGCCCGCCAAACCACAACCCCCCCCCAACAGACTTTTGCTGAGGATTGTTACGTCAAGAGTTACGCCAAAGTGTTTTAGTCGACCGGCAACGTGGTGCACCACGAAGGGAACGGCCGAACCTGCGCCGACTTCAGTGCTGGATACACCTTCTTCGGTGTCGATCTGACCCCGGATGCGTGCGATGGATCGCGCTTCCACCTAGTAGAAAAGGCAACTTGCGCATCCACATGCAGTTGGCTGCTGCACTCACGCAGACCGCGAACATCGTCGTGTACGGCAAATTAGAAGCTCTGCTGGAAATATATCAGAGCAGGAACGTCATTTACGATTACTGATGGGCACTGACCAAAAGACAGGCTGCCCGACGACGATAGACGCTTACCCGATCTCATTCATGTGCAGCACATTGGACACCCCATTACCTGGACGAGAGAAACGGCGTCTACTTCTTGTCGTACAGTCTACCGCCGCAACAAGTCGTGTTCCGCACATTTCTTAACGAAAGCTATTGAGAGTGGAACTTGAAAAACAAGAGACTTCAGGACCCTCTACCTAACTTATGCGGACAATACTGCGTCGCTTGTTTATTGCTTCAATGTAACGGCATGTCGATGAATGATTTTACAAATATTTTTGGTACTGATTTAGTCGCTAATGATTGTCCCGTGTTCGTTTTGGAGATAGCAAATTGTAATGACTCCTGTAGCACGTCCTAAAAAGAGCCTCTTCCGCGGTTTTCACGCAAAAGTGGGGGAGAAATCACCATCACCAAGTCCTCTGGGGCGGTAGTCATACACCCGTAATCTCTGGGCCTCTGGCGGGGTATGTCCCCCTCGCATCATATATTGTGCTTGTTACGTAATAAAAAACATGTGTACATGAGTGGGATAATGTACACCTGATCTTCGTACATTATCCCAATCCAGTCAACATCAAAGTGCAAAATAGAAATTGTACAAAAAATCTTGTCTCTTTTTCATGATTCATTTGTAAAAAGTGTTATGACTTTCGGGCTGATTTGTTTGTGGGGAAACCTCTCAGTAAAAAAAAATGAATAAGCTATATATAATTTCTTGTAAGATCTATGGATGCTGTATATCTGAAACCAGCTTACAGCAATTATATAAGTCAAGGACCCTACAAATTGCAAAGAAAATCTTATCTGACCCCACCCACTTCTTATGTGACCAGTATGCCCTTCTCCCCCCCCCCACCTGGAAGGAGGTACAGAATGCCCTTCTCCCCCATGGAAGGAGGTACATAATGCCCTTCTCCCCCCCCTGGAAGGAGGTACAGAATGCCCTTCTCCCCCCTCCCTGGAAGGAGGTACATAATGCCCTTCTCCCCCCTGGAAGGAGGTACAGAATGCCCTTCTCCCCCCTGGAAGGAGGTACAGAATGCACTTCTCCCCCATGGAAGGAGGTACAGAATGCCCTTCTCCCCCCCCTGGAAGGAAGTACAGAATGCACTTCTCCACCCCCCCTGGAAGGAGGTACAGAATGCACTTCTCCCCCCTGGAAGGAGGTACAGAATGCCCTTCTCCCCCCTGGAAGGAGGTACAGAATGCACTTATCCCCCCTGGAAGGAGGTACAGAATGCCCTTCTCCCCCTTGGAAGGAGGTACATAATGCCCTTCTCCCCCCCTGGAAGGAGGTACATAATGCCCTTCTCCCCCCCTGGAAGGAGGTACAGAATGCCCTTCTCCCCCCCCCCCCGGAAGGAGGTACAGAATGCCCTTCTCCCCCCTCGAAGGATGTACAGAATGCACTTCTCCCCCCCCTCGAAGGAGGTACAGAATGCACTTCTCCCCCCTGGAAGGAGGTACAGAAAGCACTTCTCCCCCCTGGAAGGAGGTACAGAATGCACTTCTCCCCCCTGGAAGGAGGTACAGAATGCACTTCTCCCCCCTGGAAGGAGATACAGAATGCCCTTCTCCCCCCTGGAAGGAGGTACAGAATGCACTTCTCCCCCCCCGAAGGAGGTACAGAATGCCCTTCTCCCCCCTCGAAGGAGGTACAGAATGCACTTCTCCCCCCTGGAAGGAGGTACAGAAAGCACTTCTCCCCCCTGTAAGGAGGTACATAATGCCCACTGTAAGAACTCAGCGTGCCTTAAAGACAAATTTTAAGCGCCATTGTAGCGCGCAGTGCTAAAGCGTATCCATGCGAAAAATGAACAATTACAGGACGAAATTGATGCGGTACCCTTGACATCGGCGGCGGTAGACGGTCGCAGAAACCATGATCACACTACTAGCCCTACTTCCACTGCCCCGGGGCCACTGCGAATACACACACATACATAGTTTTCGTCGGGAGATGGATTATTAAAAGTGAAGTAAAGCAAAACTTGTAATTCTAGTGGCATACTTTTTAATTATTTAGAACAAATCCTGCATTCTGCCCATTTATGCCTTATTTTCTTGCATTGGCGTACAATCTGTTGCCTTATTTTTTATTTGATTTCATATAAATAATTATTGGTACTGTGAGGAAGAAAGATTGAAGTTTAACATATGAAGAGCAACTGAATGAATAATGAATGTATTGAAATCATGCATGCAGATGTGTGGAAATAATTTTTTTAATATTTGTCACATTGCATTAATATATTTATTTAATTCCCAGATGATCTCACCACGTACTGCTGGTATGACGTTCATGTTTCTATTATGTATAACACTTGGTATTACTCAATATCTACTATGTCTACATACTTGATTTTGTTACTGTACTTACTGCTGGTTGAATGTGATTTAAAATATGTTTTTTGCTCCCTCCTCAGTGTAAGATGTATTTCCATTTCTTGGACAATAAAGCTATTATTATTATTATTATTATTGTTATTATTATTTTCCATTGCCCATAAATCTGAAGAATAGATATCGAAAATGTCTGATACTGTTGAGTTTACACAACTGGCAATAATTACTATAATAATATTATATCTGCTGTGAATGTTATCATGGTAGGTTATTATGATTATTGACTGTTACATCTATTCTTTTACTGTACAATGAGGTGAATCCAACTCAGTTGAGTTCCCAATACAATTGTCTTTATCTATTTTATCTTTATATGAACGTAACTGCGTAGGTGCTCGATAAAACCCCATTCGGCCAACTGTACTTGGGTCTATAGTGATTCGGGACGCCGGTGGTGCAACGTTTTCGTAGACAAGATTATTCCTTACTGCGAAGGCACAGTGTTAGCTATTCACTATAAATAACAGCAAGTTTATATAAGTAGTTCGACTTGTTTGAACTCAACCAATTTATCTTGCATATTTTTTTTTTTCAGCCCTAAACGTTCTGTCTGATAATTAACAATGATGCCGCTTCATCTCTGAATTCGTGTCTTGTCGCTGAGATTGTTTAGCTGTGCACAATTAGTCGTACTTGGTAGGTTTAATACCTGCGTTAAAGCAACCATACATCAGCCATCAGTTATCACACTAATACTGGCGGGGCCTACCAGTGTTTGCGTCGTGGGATTGTTTACGAAGAAACTGATGCAATGTAAAAAAAACACAAAGACACAGTGTATCGGTGACAAATGATATCGGTAATAACACGTTATTTGTATAACGCATTATAAAGTATATCACTGAGAGGACGACGAGGTCTGGCCTACATCTCGCGGTGCGCGCACATGCGTTCACACAACTGTAGCACTGTATATATGCAGAGCGTGGTGAAAAGTCTACAGACGACGGAAGTTCGCAGACCACAGTTATTTTCCGATCGGTGGCCATGTTCACGTTTTGTATGATTGTGACCTATTTGTAAGTACAACGGTGACCTATTTGTAAGTACAACGGTGACCTATTTGCAAGTACAACGGTGACCTATTTGTAAGTACGACGGTGACCTATTTGTAAGTACGACGTTGACCTATTTGTAAGTACGACGTTGACCTATTTGTAAGTACGACGTTGACCTATTTGTAAGTACGACGTTGACCTATTTGTAAGTACGACGTTGACCTATTTGTAAGTACGACGTTGACCTATTTGTAAGTACGACGGTGACCTATTTGTAAGTACGACGTTGACCTATTTGTAAGTACGACGTTGACCTATTTGTAAGTACGACGGTGACCTATTTGATCTCAGTAGCTCCGCATGTTACATTTGGTTCACACAGAAGAAAATAGTTATCTCAAAATCTATATAACTAACGTTCGGCTTCGTTCAATTCGTGCCTTCCTTCCTCGCCTGTTTATCATTTGTCTTTTCTTACTACGTTTAATTCCCTTTAAATATTAAGTTTAATCGTCCATCGGCTTTTTTTCGCGTCAAACAAACACTGTTTGTTTTACACGAAGACATGTCATAGACTTATCATGATTTTAAAAGATTGCCTTCCACGACAAAGGACCCAGACGGCAAATGGACAAGGAAGCCATTGGCTTATCGAGAGGCCCACACTTTTTCAATTAGGTGCAACCCGCCCTTCTGAGATATTTGTCAATATTGTTATTAAACATATTCACGTTGCTAGCATTTACACAATGTGTTGATAATTTGTTCCATTAATGTATATTCCTCTGCGAAAATGAAAACTTTCTTATATTCAATCTACACTGATCCTTCACTAATGTTACTTTATGTCCTATAGTTCTACTTTTTTCTTAAGTCATAAAAAATATTTCTATGAAACTTTTAATATCATCTTAACCCCCTTGAATTGAGGGTTCCATTTAATAATTGTATGCCATATGATGTAACGTAGTATCATTACACAACGATT
>OY759270.1:2943636-2948636 GCA_963662155.1 Lamellibrachia columna | reverse complement strand
CGCTCCAAGGTTTGGAAGAAACGAAGCAGGTGTTCAACAAAAACCCATTCGACAACTGTGCATTGTTCTCTCGTAAGAAGCGTATCGCCTCAGAGCTCCGCCGGTGTAAGATTAAAAACTTGTTTTACATGTTAGCTACTTGTTTGCCAACAGAGGTTTGACAACTCACTACTTCAGAGCTCCGCCGGTGTAAGAGTCTGAGATTAAAACTGTTTTTACTTGTTAGCTACTTGTTTGCCAACAGAGGTTTAAAAACCCATTACTGATAAGATCAAGTTCAACTCTGACTTCTTATTTCAGGTGTCTTGATGGGGTAAAGTGTTCGAAGAGTCATATGGACGGTGAGATCTCAAAACACCGACGTACGAAACTACTTGAAATCGATATCTTTTATTTATCGATCCCCACGAATTAAATGGGTTTTCTTTTCATTATGTTGCACAATTGAAGCACGACCCGCCAGCTATCTGTCCGTGACTGCAGCAGTCACGGACCGCCAGCTTGGTATGTCCGTGACTGCAGCAGTCACGACCCGCCAGCTTGGTCTGTCCGTGACTGCAGCAGTCACGACCCGCCAGCTTGGTCTGTCCGTGACTGCAGCAGTCACGGACCGCCAGCTTTCTGATTCAGATGGGATATTAAATGACGCACAACGTATAATAGTATTGGTATATAAAGTAGGTCATTCCAATTAAGGCAATATGCACTGCATATGACTTGATATGCAGTACGTTTGTATATATATATATATATATATATATATATATATATATATATATATATATATATATATATATATATATATATATATATATATATATATATATATATATATATATATATATATATATATAGGTGCGTGTGGATGTTCATTATGCAGTGAAGATGCGACCTGCCTGCAATTACAGGCCTCACGCAGTGGCGTAACAAGGCATAGAGCAGCTGGGGGCAAGAGTAAAAAATATCGCCCCACAAACATTATGTGCGGCTCCACGAACAGCGATTGAACAAAACAAGCGCTACAGCAGGGCGCGTTTCGTAATTTGCCACATTTTGCATATCCTGTCGCAAGCGCAGTGGTCTGTCCACCTTTAGTCTCCACCAGAATGTAAGCCAGATTCAGCAGGTTTCTGCGGGAGTAGATAGTGCGGTCAATAAAACAGCGGCAGAGTGGTATAAAAGAAACTTTCAACTGTCAGTGAAAATCTTGCATTGTCGATCACCCCATGGCAAAGCATCACACGAAATGCCACATTTCACTGAGAGTCAGACGTCACGCACTGCTTGTTTGTGTTTCCACAAGTGCGCACCGGTCGATTGTCGATTGTTACAACCAGTAATGTAATAATCGACCAGTAATGTAATAAATCGACCGGTAATGCAATAATCGACCGGTAATGTAATAAATCGACCAGTAATGTAAGAAAAATGATGATGATTATCATTATGATGGTGATGATGATGATGTTAATACTGATGATGTAGAAGGTGATGATGAGGGTAATAAACGATTATGATGATGATGATGATGACAATTAAGTGGTCATCATAGTGACGATGATAATGATTATGATGATAACGATGGTGATCATGAGGGTGATAAATGGTTAAGATGATGATGAGGAAGAAGATGAAGACAATTGAGCGGTCTTAGTGATGGTGATGATGATGATGATTATGACGATGATGATGATGATAAAGATTATGATGATAATGATGATGATGACAACGATGGTGATGACGAGGGTGATAAATGGCTATGATGATGATGAGGAAGAGGATGAAGACAATTAAGCGGTCTTAGTGATGATGATGATGATTATGACGATGATGATGACAATGAGGGTGATCATTATTGCGATTATGAGGACGAAGACAATGACACCTTCAGCCTTGTCATCCTACTCCTCCTCCTCATCGTCATCATCATATTCACCTGTCTAGCCATGCTGACACACACTCGATGTTCACAAACGTATGATTAACATAGGAATATCAGAACAAGTTAGCCGCATGTTTTCTGGGAGGACATATGGAATAACCTCCAAGGTAGCGCTAAGATAAACCCTTAGTTATCTTCATCTTTCTCCTCCTATTCATCATCATCATTTCCATTTATTATCTTCATTATCATCGTCATCATAATCATCTTCATCGTTTTTATTACATTACAAGTCGATTATTACAGTACCGGTCGATTTATTACATTACCGGTCGATTAGTACAACCAGTAATGTAATAAATCAACCGGTAATGTAATAACTCTACTGGTAATGTAATAAAAACTATGAAGATGACTATGATGACGATTATGATGAAGACGATAAATGGTAATGATGATGAAGAATTGGAGAAAGATGAAAGTAATTAAGTGTTTATCTTAGCGCTACCTTGGAGGTTATATGAACGGCATTCCATATGTCCTCCCAGAAAACATGCGGCTCACTCGTTCTGAGATGCCTATGGTGAACGTCGAGTGGGTGTCAGTATGGCTAGCCGTTATAATGGTGAACATAAGGATGATGATGACGATGAAGAGAAGGAGTAGGATGATGAGGCTGAAGGTTTCATTGTCTTCGTCCTCATAATCGTAATAATGATCACCCTCATTATCATCATCTTCGTCATCCTGATCACCATCACTAAGACCGCTTAATTGTCTTCATTTTCTTCCTCATAATCATCATAACCATTTATCACCCTCGTCATCACCATCGTTATCGTTATAATCATCATCATCATCATCATTATTATCATCGTCGTTATCATCATCATCATCATAATCTGTATCATCATCATCATCGTCATAATCATCATCATCATAATCATCATCATCATTATCATCGTCACTAAGATGACCCTTTAACTGTAATCATCATCATAACCGTTTATCACCCTCATCATCACATTCTACATCATCATTGTTAACGTCATCTTCATCACCATCATAATGATTATCATCATCATTTGTATTACATTACTGGTCGATTTAATACATTACCGGTCGATTATTACATTACCGGTCGATTTATTACATTACTGGTCGATTATTACATTACCGGTCGATTTATTACATTTCTGGTCGATTATTACGTTACCGGTCGATTATTACATTACTGGTTGTAACATAATAATCGACCGGTAATGTAATAAACCGACCGGTAATGTAATACTCGACAGGTAATGTAATAAATCGACCGGTAATGTAATACTCGACCGTTAATGTAATAAATCGACCAGTAATGTAATAAAAATGATGGTGATGATAATCAGTGTGATGGTGATGATGATGATGCTAATAATGATGATGTAGAAGGTGATAATGAGGGTGATAAACGATTACGACGACGATGACGATTAGTGGGTCATCTTAGTGACGATGATAATGATGATGATGATTATGACTATGATGATGATGATGCTGATGATAAAGGTTATGATGATGATGATGATAATGATGATGATAACGATGATGATGATAACGATGGTGATGATGAAGGTGATAAATGGTTATGATGATGAGGAGGAAGAAGATCAAGACAATTAAGTGGTCTTAGTGATGATGATGACGAAGATGATGACAATGACGGTGATCATTATTACGATTATGAGGACGAAGACAATGACACCTTCAGTTTCACCACCCTGCTCCTCATCCTCATCGTCATGTTCATCTTCATATTCACCCTTATAATGGCTAGCCATGCTGACACCCACTCCACGTTCACAAACGTATGATTAACATAGGAATCTCAGAACAAGTGAGCCGCATGTTTTCTTGGAGGAAATATGGAATGCCGTTCATATAGCCTCCAAGGTAACGCACGGCAATAACTACATATAGAAGGGGGGTCATTAAAAAGGGTCACCTCAACATATGAAAAAGGTAATCTACACTCAATTAAGGGATCATCTCAAACAATTATTTAAGGGATCATTAAAAATGCTTAATAACTGATCATCATTTGATCAAATTAAGGGGTCATATCAAACAGGTTAGGGTAAATCTCAAAATGCAATGTTATATTATATTAGAAATTTAAGTTTAACCGCAAAATAATAAAATAAGGGACCAGCTGAAACAATTAAGGGGTTAATTAAAAAAATTAAATTTCAGTCAACTAAAATGTTCATCTAAACGAGGGCACCCACTTAATTTTTGAGATGATCACTTAATTTGTTAAGACGATCAGCTTGTTAACTTGTTAATTACTTTTTACATATTTTGTGACGATCCCTTAACTTTTTTGAGAAGACCCATTCATTTTATGAATTTATGTCCCCTTAGTTTATTTAACTCTTTCGAGACGACCACTTGAATTGATGAGATGACCCCATAATGTTTTGAGATGATCAGCTAGTTTATTATTAATTGACCCTGAATGAGACCTTTTTAAATTATCCTGTAACTTGTTTTTGATAAAATCCCTTAATTTTAGTCATATTTAAAAATACTTTGGGTGCCCTTTAATCGATTAGATGAACATTTTATTTGACTAAAATTAAACTTAACTTAATTTTTTTGAGGGAACCCCTTAATTGTTTCAGCTGGTCCCTTATTTGATTATTTTTGTGGTTAAACTTAAGTTCCTAATATAAAATAACATTGAATTTTGAGATTTCCCCTAACTTGTTTAATATGACCCCTTAATTTGATCAAATTATTATAAGTTATTAAGCATTTTTAATGATCCCTTAAATAATTGTTTGAGATAATCCCTTAATTGAGTGTAGATTACTTCTTTCGTGTGTTGAAATGACCTTTTTAATGACACCACCCCTTCTTCCTTACCACTCTGTCTGACTCGGTCCGATTGTTTGCCAACATGTAGTTACTGCCGTGCGTTACCTTGTAGGTTATATGAACGGCATTCCATATGTCCTCCCAGAAAACATGCGGCTCACTTGTTCTGAGATTCCTATGTTAATCGTACGTTTGTGAACGTTGAGTGGGTGCCAGCATGGCTAGCCATTATAAGGGTGAACATGAAGATGATGAT
>OY759270.1:2936136-2938636 GCA_963662155.1 Lamellibrachia columna | reverse complement strand
GAAACACTCTGTTGATGCACTTGCGGTCTGACAACCCGCTGGGGATGACGCGAGCATTTGTGTTTGTGACGGCAATCACCGAGATAAGAAAGTCAGCATTTAATGTGGAAATGCCTAACCGGGGCGCAGTGGTCGTGTGGTAGAGCGTTGACCGGGCTTTCGGTCGAAGGGACGTTTCGAAGCATGGGCAATTTCGTTCACCCCACTTTGCCTGTGTCTTTCGGAAGAGACTGCAAAAGTCGTTGGTCCCTTCTACCTGGTGTCTATGCCAGGGGAAGTAAAATACCCCACACAGAGAAATGGAGAAAACCTTGGTGTGGGTTCACACAGCTGGTGATCTAATTCTATAAACTACCATTGACGTAAATAACCTGACAAATGGATCCTGCCAATTACATGAAAGAAGAAGAAGAACAGAAAATTGTGGCAACGTGCATTGATGTAACTCATGTGGCACGAATCAGTTGACATTGCCGCTAGGTTCCAAGCGTCGTCGTCCACGACGGTCGCTCAGTCTTTGTACGCACGGGATTCCGAATAGAAGAAGTCCACTTAAGGCAATAACAGCTCCAGTGATAACGAACGGCATGTCGTAGCTGCGCGTCACGTCATAGAGCCAACCTGCAAGTAGAACGCATATAATCTGCAAATAATGTACGATCAGTCTGCAAGTAAGACACATTCAGTCTGCAAGTATGATAAAATCAGCTTGCAATAGAGTAAAATATATTCAGTAAAAAAGTATGCCACATTTAGTCTGCAGGATACATTGTGCATACAACTTGGATATATTCAGTATATTGGCATTATGTATTTACCCTGCATGCAAAATGCATTCTGCTAAGCAGACTTGAAAGGAGAATCCATATAATATGTAGGTAGAACACATACGTCCTGTGTGCCTGCAAGGAACGTTAACAAATATACAAAACGCTGTTTTTTAGGATCGTCTAAAGTTCAGCCAACACGACGCATAAAATCAACATTTCAGCCAAAATGCCGAAGAGCAGCGACAATTCAGAAAAATAAGACATTTGACAAATATTCATTGTGAGAATCAATTAGATTCAAATTGCTTCGAAAAACAATTAAAAAGGATGACTGATGAAGCGAAGAAAAGTGTGTAAATATATATATATATATATATATATATATATATATATATATATATATATATATATATATATATATATATATATATATATATATATATATATATATATATATATATATATATATATATATATATATATGTATGTATATATATATATATCGCCACCTAGTGTTTATACCGGCAAGTGGAGGGCCGAAAATGGTGGCCACCCCCTCGAACAGAATCAGCAGCCCGTACGCCTCAGTAAGATGCTCAATGCCCAGCAGATCGACGAGGACGACCGACGCCAAAAAAACGCTTACGCCTACAATAGAACAAGATATACTCACGCCTGCAGTAGACCACGATACACTTCCGCCTACAATAGACCATTACACATTCACGACTGTAATAGACCATTACACACTCACGCCTGCAACAGACGAAGACACACTCACGCGTGAAGTAGACCACGACACAATCACGCTTGCAATAGACCACGACACATTCACGACTGCAATAGACCATTACAAATGCCCAGCAGATCGACGAGGACGACCGACGCAAAAAAAACGCTTACGCCTACAATAAAACAAGATATACTCACGCCTGCAGTAGACCACGATACACTTCCGCCTACAATAGACCATTACACATTCACGACTGTAATAGACCATTACACACTCACGCCTGCAACAGACGAAGACACACTCACGCGTGAAGTAGACCACGACACAATCACGCTTACAATAGACCACGACACATTCACGACTGCAATAGACCATTACAAATTTATGGACTTCCTCGTTAAGCATAAATTATTAAATTCATCTCAACATGGATTCCTTAAAGCGAGGTCATGCTTAACAAATATGTTATGTTTTTTGGAAGAAATCACTAAGTGGATAGACGTGGGATCGCCAGTAGATATTATCTACTTAGATTTTCAGAAAGCTTTTGACAAAGTGCCACATCAAAGATTACTACTTAAATTAAAAGCCCATGGTATCGGGGATAGCATAACTGACTGGATAGAAAAATGGCTGACTGACAGAAGACAACGAGTTGTAGTGGATGGAGAAGTTTCAAATTGGAAATCGGTTTTGAGTGGGGTACCTCAAGGATCAGTATTAGGACCTATATTATTCTTAATTTATATCAGTGACTTGGACGACAGTATAACAAGTAACGTACTGAAATTTTCGGATGACACAAAACTATTTAGAAAAGTTAATACTGATGGTGATAAACAACATTTACAAAACGATCTAGACAGATTAGTGAAATGGTCTGAGAAATGGCAGATGTTGTTCAATTTTGGGAAATGTAAATGCCTACATACAGGACATGGGAACTTGAATGTAAACTATACAATGGGATATACTGTTCTGGGTACTACTGTAAAAG
>OY759270.1:2901136-2931136 GCA_963662155.1 Lamellibrachia columna | reverse complement strand
TAGCAGTTACACAATCTGTAGACAATTTGTTCCATTCATTTATTGAGGGCAGCACCTCTCCAGCCATATTCATCCACAAGAGTCTCGATTAACGGTGGAAAGATGATCGTGCCGATTCCCAACCCACAGAGAGAGAGGCCTGTCGCCAGCGAACGTCGCTTCTCGAAGTAGATAGTGACACTGACAACGGCGGGAAGATAAATCATGCCAAGTCCAAGACCTGGCGGACATACCCAATGTTATATCATATAGTGCCCTCTAGTGATCAACATAATTGCAAAAGCATATTATGATTAATGCCCGAAAGCACGCATGCCCGCATGCATGCACGCACACACGCACGCACACACGCACACACGCACGCACACCAGCACACTCATAGTCATAAAAAAGTCAGTTACGATTACACTCGAGAAATGTTATAATAAAATGTCCAAACAAGATAGAGTATCATTGAATGGATGCACGTTACGGAGTTATTATTATTAATACCATCTTTATTCGGGCTCAAGATCCACATGTACACATTAAACAAATTATAAAGTCCCAGGTAAGAAACAACAGTTAGAAAACAAATTAAATTGTGCTTAGATATGAAATCACACCATTACATTCTGTAAAGAACGCCAGGTGAAGCTGATCTTGTATTAGATTCAGGGTAGTGTACGCTGTATGATATCATAAACGAAAGAAAACAAATTGACTTTCTCACAATTTATTAATTAGAGAAGGTATTAAATAATACATCAATACAATAGGAATCCAACCCGTATTCTCCTTCGAACTATTTAACGGGAATAACAAAGATCACTATTTACAAGAATTATAGCTTACAAAAAGCATAGGGCCACACTCTATTTCAAAAACGTTCAAATAATTATCCACAATCGTGAATGTCCTTCAAATCTCCAAACTAGGATAACTAATAATCATCAATGACGTTAAAATGCTTATCCACACTTGTGAATATACAAGGCTAATATTACCTTTTAAAACGGTATTGGTCACAACATTGTCGTAATACAGAGGACCTATTATAAAGTCCGGGTTAAATAAACCCTATTTCGATATGTGCAATTATATATATGTTTCATACGATTGAATCCCCTCACGGAACGACTAGATCTTGTTTTCCTCGTAGAAAGACACTTGTTTCCCTAACGGGAGGCATGGCTTGTCCGCCGACTTCACATCGGTACCATCTTTCGTGGAACGAATTTTTTATCCCTCACGGGAAACCCGGTTTATCTGCCGACAACACATCTGCGCCCGCAATATAACACCCATCGACGGCTCGCCCTTCCCAGGGACCCAACACTACGAGGGATGTCGATAACACACTAAGAATAACTACAATTACTTGTTGGACTAAAACAGTTATATGTATATATATATATATATGTATATATATATATATATATATATATATATATATATGTATATATATATATATGTATATATATATATATATATATATATATATATATATATATATATATATATATATATATATATATATATATATATATATATATATATATATATATATATATATATATACATATACATATAACTGTGACCAAAACGCCCATCGTAATTGTAACCAAAACGCCCCCATTTTGGTCGCAACTACAGTGCTAGAATAAACAAGCACCGTGAAGGTAAGGTGGTGAAAAAAAGAGTGTTTAATGTGGGTGTCAGATATATTTAAGTAAAGACTAATAAAGTCCACATATTTGCGACTGTCCTTGCTCATGCATGTAAGTGAGATGCTAGATTGTTTTATATTGTTACTGTTCTGCACCATAGACTAGCAATAGTACGGACTTCTAGGTTATAAATATATATATATATATATATATATATATATATATATATATATATATATATATATATATATATATATATATATATACATATATATATATATATATATATATATATATATATATATATATATATATATATATATATATATATATATACGTACATAACTAGTATAATAAGACAGGTCGAACACATTAAACTATAAACTAATAGGCTTTTCCCCAAGACGTACTTTCCCAGAGTCGCCCTGGGGTAACCCTCCTATTTTCACAGCACAGCACCTCGTCTTTGAAACCATACACTCCTTTGGAGTACACCTGCACTCCGAGTTAGGTAGAAGGACATTTAAAGTAGCCTGGAATCCAGAAAATGCCACAAACGGGAGGATGTAGTGGAGCACTGTCACAGAAAAAGTAAAGTGTGGGCAAAGTGTAAAACAAATGTGACAACATCTGACAAGAGTCTTAAATGCGAATACTGCGGGATATGGATTCATAGTTAATTTGAAGGATTCACTGAGGTGGAATTTGAATTTATCGATAATCATGGAGAACAACTCCATTGGTTTTGTAAAGCAAGCAATTTTAAAGCCGTTAATGTGTTAAAACAGGTGCAAGGGTTAAAAATAAACTCGATGATTTAGAATCAAAGGTAGTCGATAAGATATCAGAAATGAGAGGAACACATAAGGAGACAGTCTGTCAAATTGTACGTGAAGAGATCCATGAACTTTGAGACAAGGAGTCAAACAGCTCAAATGTTGTCATCAGAAATCTGGATGAAATAGATGAGGAAGGTAGATGGGAGAACGACAAAGATCTAGTGGAACATTTGAATCATGATGTGATGGATCTGACGGAAGTGGAAGTAATGTCAGCAACTAGAATCCTAGAAACTAAAGCATATGACAAGAACATATTGATGATTGTAGCACTCAGTAACCGCAGCATGAGATGGAAAGTGCTTAGGGTAGCAAAGAACCTCTGAGAAAAAGGGGAATGGAGACATCTGTTCATTAGTGCGGACCAGAAGAAAAGGGAGCGGGAGAAACAATATCGACTCGAGGGAAAAAACCGAGCGAAAGGCGGGTGAAAAAACTTATTCATTAAAAAAAACTGGGTGAAAAAACTTATTCATCCAAAAGGGCATCATCGTAGAGTGCGGGGAGACCAAGAAGCGAGATACCCAGTCAATACAGGGAAAGGACACGACAAAGAGGTCACCCCTCCCCTCCCAGGCAGGACATCGACGAAACATCACCACCGAAAAGTCACAGCCAGACCTCACTAGCACCCCCAAGGAGGGGCAGCCAGTAAGAAGCAACACCCCCCAATAGGGGCAGTCAGTCAGCTATAGCACCCCCAGGAGGGGCAGTCAGGTCGACAATATTAGAATAAGAGAACCATTCAGTGGCCACAGCTTTGTGATATGTGACATTGTAGTATCTATAGAGACTAAAGAAGAAAGACAGACTTCCTATGAATTTAAGAAAGCGAACTACAATGGAATGAAAACATTCTTAGAGAAGTATGACGGAAAACGAGCATTTCATGATGCAGAAGTAACACAGCATTTGACATCTTCAAATCTGTATATCACTCAGCAATGCCACAATTTGTTTCTCTGGCAACAAGCACGAGGAAGGGGAAACCTAAATGGATGACAAAACAGAGCAGAAATCGCAAGGAGAAAAAAATACCACATGTGGCAGAGATATAGAGAGACTGGGGAGTACCAGATGTATGAGGCATATAAGAGGCAACTGAATAGAACCCGTAATGAGGTAGAAAAGGCAAGAAGGAACTTTTAGAAAAAGCCAGCGGGCAACACAAAGAAAGACACAAAGTCATTATTCGCGTACACTAGGTCTAACACTAGGACAAAAGACAGCATCGGCCGGTTTGTTGATAACGAAGGTGATGTGATCACGGACACATTTGAGACAGCAAATGTATTAAATGAATTCTTCACCTCAGTGTTTACTGATGAAGATGTTGGTGGTTTGTCTGAACCGGCTAAGGTATTTAAAAAGACCACGGAGGAGGCATTATAAGAGGTCAAGTTCACTCCTAATGTGATGTTGAAGAAGCTGACCCACTCAAAACCATATAAAGCCCCTGGAGTGGACAATTTGAATTTGACAATACTCAGAGAAGTGGCCTCAGCTATTGCATCCCCACTGAGTGAGATTTTCACAGAGAGCATGGCAAAGGGGGAAGTACCGGAAGATTGGAAGTGTGGCAACGTGACCCCATTATATAAGAAGAATGGTAGTAAATCCCAACCTGGAAATTATAGACCCGTGAGTTTAACACCACAGATATCAAAAATGATGGAATCAGTCATCAGAGATGCGGTTGTAGAGCACCTACAGATTCATAACCTAATTAAAACATCGCAACGTGGTTTTATGAAGGGATGATCACGTCTAACAAACCTTTTAATGTATCCAGATAAGATGACTACTTATATTGATGACGAGCTGCCAGTCAATGCTATTTATTTATATTTTAGCAAAGCCTTTGACCGGTTCAGTGGCAGTGAAGTTAAATGCACATTGAATTGGAGGAGACGTAGGTGGATAACGGAATGGTTATTAGATAGGGTACAACGTGTCGTTATAAATGGAACACGTTCAGGGTGGTCACTTTTTTCAAGGGTCAGTCTTGGGACCAATTCTATTTGTAATTTATATCAATGACATAGATGAGGAAGTGTGTAACAATCTTCTAAAATTCGCTGATGACATAAAATTGTTCAGTCGGATAGCATCAAACAAGGATGCTGAGGTCTTACAAGAGAGACCTTAATACTATGCATAGGTGGTGTGTATAATGGCTAATGCTATTCAATGCAGAGAAATGCAAGTGTGTGCATTTGGCCAGTATAACAGGCATTATAACTATTTTGTGGGCGAAGACCCCATTCAAACATCACACGAAGAAAAAGACTGAGGTGTGAATATAACAGACAAACTTGAACTAACCGAGCAGTGTGCTAAAGCGTCCAAGAAGGCAAATGCTATACTAAGCATTAGAGAGTGTGCAAAATAGCAAATGCTATACTAAGCATTAGAGAGTGTACAACGAAGGGCAATCAGGATGATACCAGACTTGAGGCATATGGACTACTGAGCCATCAAATACAAGATCAAAGAGGTAGTGCTACAATTATAGAAGTCCCTAGTTAGACCGTATCTGGACTACTGCATTCAGGCATGGCGTCCATTCAAACAAAAATACATAAACTTATTAGAGAGTGTACAACGAAGGGCAATCAGGATGATACCAGACTTGAGGCATATGGACTACTCGAATAGGTTGCGAGTTTTATACATCACAACTCTTGAGACTAGGCGACTGAGAGCTGACCTACTAGAGGTATTCAAAATATACAGCTGGTTAGAAAGTATTCTGCCTACTGACTTATTTCACACGGTATGCAACACAAGGGCATCCGTTTAAAATCACGAAAATGCATTCTAGACTAGATGTAAGGAAGTATTCATTTACTCAAAGAATAGTAAATTACTGAACCAACTTCCAGAGGCAGAGGAAGTTAACACATTTAAGGGTCACATTGACAACTATTTAAAGAATAGGGCGGATGATTATACGAGTGAGCGCCTGACTCCCATCATCGTCATCTCGTCGACTGCAGCAACTGTGTAGAAGTGTAGGATCAAGGTAAATCAAGGTAAATCAAGATAAAAACTTTTCCTCTCATCAAACTGTAGTTCTACACGTACACTATCATTTTTTCTCTTTCTTCTAAATATTATATTGCTTTCTCTTACATCACTTTAGCACATGTGCACACACACACACACACACACACACACACACACACACACACACACACACACACACACACACACACACACACACACACACACACACACACACACACACACACACACACACACACACACACACACACACACACACACACACACACACACACACACACACACACACACACACACACACACACACACACACACACACACACACACACACACACACACACACACACACACACACACACACACACACACACACACACACACACACCACACACACACACCGAGTCTATAAGTTTTGAAGAGAGGGTTGACTCCTACCCGGAAGAAGAAGAAGACCAATTACCCGACATAATAACCTATCTAAAATATCGATTATCACCACATTATCACATACATGCATTTAAACAGAATGTAATATTTACATACCTCCGGGTAATATATTCTGCGACTAAAGTACCTCACGCGCCAACCGTCACAGCAAATCTGCAGCCCTCACTGATTGGTTCACTTTACTGATTAGCTCTCATCACTTCAAATGCTGACACCGCATAATTTGACAGTCGGACTGACTAGAGCCAAATCTCTGTTCTCTCAGAACTGTCTCGATTCTCCACTCTGCCCGTCCTGATCGCGGACAAAACTCCCTATCTCCAACATGTGACCTCCACACCCAATAATGGCCATCTCACTAAATTAACCTGTCCTACAGGTAAGACAATCAATCAATATGTATCGAACCACACATCTTAGCATCCTTCCCATATGCTTTGAAATTACTCCACATATAGTTACACCGAAGCCCCAATATGTATACATATATAACAACTAGAGTCCCTTTAAAATTAACGTAATCTTAATCCTAAATCCTACCTACCTACCTCATACATAAATATACAGTTCCATACAGGTAACCCTGCAATGTTAAACCTCAATTCAACTTTGTCCGCCTTTACAGTATAGTGTAATCACCGACTGTCCATGTTATTACTACTAAGGTAAACACTTTCCCAAAATACTTGTCACCCGGATATGCACACAGCATGTATCCTTTTATAAATCACCGGTCACACATGTTAAAATTCCCAAACCCCAAAATCATGACATATTCTTCCTTATTTATTATATTTGACGTGGTATTTATTTATCAAGAAACGTGTTGTATTCTTTTCCGTAAATTTCTGCCAACTCACTCGGACTTTGTTGGAGAAGGCAGCGTGAATCTGCCGAAATATTCGAACCAAATATAAAACATATAAAATATGATATAAATTATACACGTCAATGATAAATTTGCCTTTGTTTATATTAAATTACACGTGCGATCTGCCCCGCCCGTCCACTAATCGGCGGAGTAGAACAAACAAGGCTGCGTCCGGTTATTTGTATCATTCCGCCGGCCGTCTAGTGCGATTAGGGAACAAGGGGGCAGATCCGCACACGCTCCATTTTATATTTATTACACGCTCCGAATTGATTTAGTTATAAAAAGTGTTTCAAGATAAATTAAATAAATTGTTTATGTAACACTAATCATCTCTTTGACCTAGAAGTTGTTATAAAGATGTTTATGAGAAAACTCCAATACAAATCGACCCTGAGTAATTTTGTTGACTTTGGAAGCAAACATGGATCTTTGAACTTTTACGAATGCTATAATTATAATTTTAAATTAACCTTTAGGTAAAATACATGTCCCTTCATTTAAAAATAAACCAAGAGTAAGATTATATATATATATATATATATATATATATATATATATATATATATATATATATATATATATGTATATATATATATAATTATATATATATATATATATATATATATATATATATATATATATATATATATATATATATATATATATATTGTAACCGCGGGCAGCTCCTTGTATAAACGAACTGAGCCAACCCGTGGCAATCAGCCAGTCAGGAGTTTGTGTAGTGGACTGAAGACTTTATTTCGAAGACGGAAGAACTGTTAACGCAGGATGAGTAGTTTCCGTAAAACTCCTTAGGCCTTTCTAATTCAATGACTTTACGCAGCAACAAAAAGGTGACTAATACAAATGGCCGTCCGTCTACTGCGCCGGGTCTCCCCCGCAGGGAGAAGATCATACATTATAAATGTTACAATCGCCAGACGGCGACATCCGCCCATCCAACGTTCCGCAGTCCAAAGCCCAGAAAGTCATAACATCATTTATTTATATATATATATATATATATATATATATATATATATATATATATATATATATATATATATATATATATATATATGTATGTACATACATTCTAGCCTCTAGCAAAGTTTACTCCACTGACCGTACAAGAGCACGGTAACGAGAAGACGCAGTATGCTGAGTGATGCACTCATCTGGCATGACGCCGATAGTGAAATATAAATAGTAGATGTTTGATGCGAAAACGCTGACGGCAAAGCCGAAAGCAGCCAGAATTGAGCCAGCCATTGCCACCACTCGACAGCCATATGTGTTGGTGAGTACACTCACTATTGGTCCTGGAAGGTGAAGACGACAAACATGGTTTAAAACGTGTGTAGTGTAGTTGTACTCATCAAATAAATACGAAATGTTTTCGTTTCGTATATAACTATCTTGAATTAAGCATAAACAAAAGTAGTATTATTATTATTTTGTTATTGTTATGTTGTACCCTTAATAATGTACATATCCAGCTTAGTTGTATTGTTACAGAATTTACAATACAATTTACAATGGTTCGTTGTCAATGACCAAGAAACACATTTTACAGGCCTTAATGTGCGATTTTATTCTGACTATATGATTGTTATTTTCGTAGTAAAACCAAAGAAGACAAGTGACGTTAATAGATAAAAAGCAATCCTGAGACACAGAAACGGCACAGATAAAACAGGGTAGAACTTAGTTGGTAATATAAAAGGCATGTGTAAAACGAAATAAAAAATTTCAGCATAAACAAAAGTATTAATATTGTTATTATTATCTTTGTTGTTAGTGTTATGTTGTACCCATAATAATGTACATATCCAGCTTAATTGTGTTGTTACAGAATTTACAATACAATTTACAATGGTTGGTTATATAGGGCAGAAATTGGTTGGTAATATAAAAGGCACGTATAAAATGAAATAAAAAATTTACCATCACAAATGTAACATCAACATATGTCAGGAGACCCTCTCATTCTATCAGTGTAATTGCAACGCATTGTCTTTGTTTGACTACGCCGCTTAGAAGTTGTAAATTGCAGTGAAATAAAAAAACAAACTCATTGCGACCAAAGTGACGTATATAAACTCTTCCAAAGGGAAGCCAAAGAGGAAGGGCGCAAATTTAGTCGCCTTTTTCTCATGTAGAGGCGCAACAGGTTAGATAAGAAAACATAAAATATTAAGCCCCCAAAAACCCACTCCCTGTTTAAGATTAGAGTTGAAAGCATCTTTAATTTCAATTAGATTTCGAATACGTACCAGAGAAGAATGGCAACCCAACCATGAGAGAAGTAATCCAGCCTACGTTACCCCGACCTGCATCAAATTGCTCAATGAAGGCGACCAAGAAAACACCGAACGAATTGGCGAGACCTCCCCTGATTTGATGAATCACGAACGAGCCGAGGACAACCATCCAGCCCCAACCGCCATCTGGTGGCATCGGCAAGGTATCACTGCTGCTGACAACGGTGCCATCTAGTGACGACTGTACCAACTTCTGCTTTTGTTCGTCGTCGCGTTTCAGAGAGCCAACCTTGTTCATGTCGCAGGTGTGTTTAGAGCTAAATTCGGTGGTCTGGCCAAGTAATGATTAACGGTTTTCCCTCGAATTAAGTTTCTGAAATAGAAACGTTGGTTTATTCGTTATTTAATTATGGTTTATTCGTACGTTTTACGGATGTTATGAAACGTGTATCGGAAACATTCCTTGCGGTTTCGTGACTTTGTGCCGTTTTTTAGTATTACGGTAAATGATCCGCGCTTATTAAAATGGCATTCGAATAAAAAATAACAGACCTTGAAAAAGGGGGTTCCCCAGTTTCCCCAAAACGACACAGATGGCAGGACTTGTAGATATCCAAATGTCTACTGGGTTTGCACACACGACACACGCACCTACGCACGCACGCACGCACGCACGCACGCACGCACGCACGCACGCACGCACGCACGCACACACACACACACACACACACACACACACACACACACACACACGTGCACAGTAGTCCTCATTCTCCAAAGAAGCAATGGTTTTTATGCAAAGGGTGGCCTCTCCTGATTTGATTGTGTATACGAAGATAAAGACGTATTCCATTGTTAATACTGTTGAAATCATAGTAGCCACAGAGCTGTGTCACGTTACATGCCTTAACGATGCACAGCCTCAGTATATGATTGCTGACGCCGCGGTAGTAGCCACACCATTCGTCTTCCTGGCCATATTTACAGCATAATCGCATGTATGACCGTACATTGTTAGTAAGTCCACGCCAAGCCTCTCGATATATTCGGCGGTGACTGCGCGTGTAGAAACTCCAAGAATTCCTCAGTGATCTAAGGATTTTCGATCTATTATTTGTTTGATATGTCACCGGCCTCGTCAGCACCGATGGAACACAAACCACCTTTCGCATTTTGGACATGATCTTTTGTTCGATCGTCCCCCAGATTAGGTCAATAATTTCATTATGAGCTAATATCTTCGTCGCCTACAGTATTTGTTATTGTATTGTGTAGCCACGTGTCTGCGCGACAACTTCGTCGCGACCCTCATCAGGAAATTGGTGTAGAGAATATCGAATAGAATAAGTATTACTACTGCATATATATTACACAAAAACGTATTGTACACATATATTAGAAAGCAGGTTTTGTTAATTATTAGTCAGAGGCAAGATTTTAGAGTAAGTTAGTTCAGGACTCCGACAGGGAAGTCAGTTAGCGTTCATCATCATGCTGTCAGTCGCTATGCGACAAAGACTGCTTTCATTTCTTGACCGCCGCACTCCATTTAGTTCTCTGCTGTGAGAGTGATGTCCATGAGTCGGTCTTTATGTCTCTCAGCTTGAGGTTTCTCTTGATGGTATCCTTGAACCGGAGACGAGGGCGTCCTCTCTGTCTGTGACCAGAAGACAATTGAGAGTAGAGGATCTGCTTTGGTAGTCTGTCTGTCCACAGGAGATTCTTTTTGATCAGAAGATCTTCCATAGAGGGCAGCCCTATCCGACCGAGTATTTCCTTGTTTGTCACTTTGTCCTTCCAGGTTAGCCTCATGATCGAACGCAGATGTCGCATCATGAAGGCATGCAGCTTTTTCACCTGTCGTCTGTACACTGTCCAGGCCTCGGCTCCGTATAGTAAGGTGGATAGCACAATTGCACGGTAGATCTTGCCTTTGACCCGCGTGGACACATGGTGGTTGTTCCAGAGTCTCTGGCGTAATCGGCCGAAAGATGCGCTAGCCTTGGCCATCCTCCTCTGTATTTCAGCATCAATGCGTCCATCACTTGATATAGTGCTTCCGAGGTAGGTGAATTCCGGAACAGAGTTCAGTTTGTTTCCATCAACCATGATATCCTCCTCTCGGGTTCTTGTAGAGTTGGGTTGGTACAGCACTTCCGTCTTCTTGATGTTAATCTTCAGGCCGAACTTCTTTGATGCATCGGAGAAAGCATCCACTATTCTCTGGATCTCTTCAGCGGAGTGGGCGACCAGTGCACTGTCATCTGCGTTAGCGTTAATGGGTTGTTTACCATTCGAAAATTGAGATAGCATAGTGAATAGTTAGAAACAGTGGAATATTGGTTAGAATAAGTATTCCTATTACATATATACTATATACACAAACTCCTTATAGACATATATTAAGAAACTGTTTTTGTTAACAGAGGCAGTATTTTTCAAAACTAAATTCAACGAGCGATAAGGGGGAGTTTGTTTAGATAAAGTGGTATAGACATAAATTACATACATAAGGTAATATCTGACATAGTTGTAGTTAACGATTTCGGTAAAACAATTAACAGCAGGATTTTAGCGTAAGTTTACAATCACTTTATTGTTTTGTTTACACAGTGTTTTCCGTATTCGCTAGGTGGTAGGCTTTTTCTTTATTAGTGCGAGCTTGGTAAGAAAGACATAGATAGAAAGTATGTTAACCTAAAGTATCCTTTTGAACTCAAAACAGCCTTATTCAAGGCTAACGTAGCAACCAGATTAAGTCTAAATTTTTTGATGGCGCCGTGCAAATGGCAGGTAAAGCCCACGAGGCATTTAATATGCAGCAGTTGTAGCAACAACTTGTTGGACTCTCGATAAGCCAATGGCTTCCTTGTCCACTTGCCATCTGGAACTTGTTGTTCGAGATGGCAATCTTGTTAAATCTTGTTAAATCTTGTTAAACAAGGTGGACTTCGTCAAGTCCGGGTGTAAGACGTCCTGGACTGAGGTTCACGCGGATAGTTTTAGTTTTGAGTGTAGGGGATGTACGAGGATGAAGGAACTAGAGGTGGAGTTAGAACAGCTGAGCCTGCTCGTTGTGGCAGTGGTGGGAAGGGAGCAGGTGGGTGGTGCCAGTGGTCCTGGTGGGGGGACAGTTGATGATAAATTGGGGGAAGATGACGAAAGAGATGCTAGGGAGAGCTCATCTCAACCTGGGAGGAGGCTGAGAGGAGGTAAGGTCGTAGGGAGACAGGACGTCAGGAGACGGGACGTAGGGAGACAGGACGAAAGGAGACGAGAAAGAAATGGGAGGGAAGACAAATGGACCGAAGGAAAGGGGAGTGGGGGAGACAGTAACGAAGGAGTCAGTGGGGAATTATACAATAGTTAAGGCAATAGGGGTGAGGAAGATGGGAGGGTATGTGTCAGGAGGGAAGGCGACGGGAGCGCAAGTTAGCCAGGAGACGGGAGGGAAAGGTGACAGTTTGATGAGTGAGAGAGCCTGAAAACAGTATGCAACCAAGTGACAAGGCTGCAGGACAGAATGTGATGGAGAAGATCCATTGGAAGAGTTATTCCGAGGCAGCGATAGAGGGGGTGAGAAAGAGAGGGAGGGTGTTTATGGGGGACTCAATAGTTAGGAAGACCGACAGAGTCTTATACAAGGGAGATGACGTGGTAGTTTGCTTGCCTGGGGCCAAAATAGAGGCGATAACTGAGAGGGTAGAAAACAACGTGGGTTCGGGCAAGGGTGGATCTGTTTTAGTACACGTAGGGACAAACAATGTAGAGAGGGAGGGTACAACTGCCATAGTTAGGAAATACAGGAATTTGGTCAGAACACTAAAGCAGACGCTGGTTGAGCACATAATACTGTCAGGGGTTTTACCAGTAATATGAAGGAGGGGTCATAGATATCGAAATTTCCGGGGGATGGCAATTATCATGCTAGTCGAGAAGCTTTGTAGGGAAGTTGAAGTTGGTTTTGTGGATTTGTGGGGAAGTTTTGTTGGAAGGGCTGATATAATAATATAATAATAATAATACTATTTTTCTAGAGCGCTAATTCCCGCATGGCGGATCGATGCGCTGTACAAGAAATATAATAAATGTATATTAATAAATATAAATAGATAAAATGTAACTTATTAAAAATATCTATATATGAACACTGGTTTTAAGACGTACAATACTAAAAAGAGGAATGTAAATTATATAAATTATATAAATAAAATTAAACTTTGGTTTTAAGACTTACAATGCTAAACCTTTGTATGTAAATTATATAAATTAATTTTAAACAAATTAAACACTTGTTTAAAGACGTACATTACTATGTAAATTATGTAAACTAATATAAAAATAAATAAATAAATACTGTACCAAAAATGTTTATGTAAATTATATAAACTAAACTAAACTAATACTGTACTAAAATTTGTTTATGTAAACTATATAAATTAATATAAAAACTAAACACTAATTAAAATGTATATAACACTAAAAAGAAATTATAAAGCAATGTCCATCATTTCAAAACAATTTGAATTAATTAAAATGTCTAATAAAAAGATATGTCTTTAAACACTTTCTAAACACAGAAAGTGTCCCCGATGCACGAATGTTCACAGGTAATTCATTCCATAGTCGTGGTGCTGCTGCGCCAAATGCCGAATCGCCAATACACTTCTTTGTTATGCCTTGGTGCAGTGTTGGCGCATAGTTCTGGCGTAGGCATCCGTCACGTTTTCGTGGTTGAACAAGTTCTGCAAGATAAGACGGCGCCAAACCATTGATGCATTTATAAGTCATTACCAACATCTTGAAGGCGATTCGGCTCTCAACCGGCAGCCAATGCAGCTCCTTCAACACTGGTGGGATGTGGTCGTGTTTAATGGTGCGTGTTATTAGCCTGGCTGCATTGTTATGGACACGCTGCAACCGGGCTGTCTGTGATAACGGTATGTTATGCAAGACTTTGACTTCCGGCTACTTGGACTTGGTGCAGCGACTTGAATTTGGTGTAGATAATTTACAGAAAAACGCGGTATATGAAATAGAATAAGTATTACTATTGCATATATATGTTATACACAAACGTATTGTAGACATATATTAGGAAACAGGTTTTGTTAATTATTAGTCAGAGGGAGTATTTTAGAGTAAGTTAGTTTCGGATTCTGTCAGGGAATTCACCGAACGTTAATAGGGTTGTTTACCATTCGTAAATTGAGATAACATAGTGAATAGTCAGTAACATTGGAATATTGGTTAGAATAAGTATTAGTATTATACATATATTGTTCACCAACTTCTTGTTGACATATATTAAGAAACCGTTTTTGTTAACAGAGGTAGTATTTTTTCCCGGATTCAAACTCAACGAGTGATAAAAGGGAGTTTGTTTACAGGTCGTGAATTCAACCCTTGCATCGAGCTATCGTTTACATTGGCTAATATATATATAAGATAAAGTGATTTATTTACTTAAATTACGTATATAAGGTAATATCTGACATTTTGGTAGTAAACGTTTTCGGTAAAAAGGAATTAACAGCAGGATTTTAGCGTAAATTAGTACACACTGACTTCGTTGTTTTGCTACACAGTGTTCTCCGTATTCGGTAGGTGGCAGGTTTTTTTTTTCTCATGCGAGGTTAATAGAAGACACAGTTAGCAAGTATATTAGCCTAAAGTGTTCTTTTGATCACAAAAACAGCCTTATTCAAGGCTAACGTAGCAAACTAATTAAAACTAAATTGTATGATGGCGCCGTGCAAACGGCAGTTAAAGGCCACAAGGCACTTAATTTGTGGCAGTTGCAGTAACTGGGTGGACTTCGTCAAGTCTGGGTGCGAGAAGTCCTGGGCTGAGGTCCAGGCAGATAGTTTTGGTTTTGAGTGTAGGGGATGTACGAAGACGAAGGAACTAGAGGTGGAGTTGGAAGAGCTGAGGCTGCTCGTTGTGGCAATGGTGGGAAGGGAACAGGGGGGTTGTGCCAGTAGTTCCGGTGGGGGAACAGTATATGATAAAGTGGGGAAAGACACAAGATATGCTAGGGAGAGCTCACCGCAGCCTGGGAGGAAGCTGAGAGGAGGGAAGGTGACAGGTCGTAGGGAGACAGGACGTAAGGAGACTGGAAGGAAAGGAACGGGAGGGAAGACAACCGGAGTGAAGGAGAGGGGAGACAGGAGGGAAGGAGAAGGGAGTGGGGGAGACGGGAGGGAAGACAACCGGAGTAAAGGAGCGGGGAGCAGGGGAGACAGGAGGGAAGGAGAAGGGAGTGGGGGAGACGGGAGGGAAAACAACCGGAGTGAAGGAGAGGGGAGTGGGAGAGACAAGAGCAAAGGAGTGGGAAGTGGGGGAGACAGGAGGGAAGGAGACAGGACAGAATGTGATGGAGGGGCTCGAACGGAAGAGTTATTCTGCAGCAGTGATAGAGGGGGTGAGGAAGAGAGCGAGGGTGTTTGTGGGGGATTCGATAGTTAGGAAGACCGACAGAGTCCTAAACAAGGGAGATGATGTGGTGGTCTGCTTGCCTGAAGCCAAAATAGAGGCGATAACTGAGAGGGTAAAAAACATCGTAGGCTCGGGTAAGGTTGGATCTGTTTTAGTACACGTAGGGACAAATAACGTAGAGAGGGAGGGTACAACTGCCATAGTTAGGAAATATAGGCAGTTGGTCAGAACACTAAAACAGACGCGGGTTGAGCAGGTAATACTGTCAGGGATTTTACCTATAATGGGCAGGAGGGGTCACAAATATCGAAATTGTCGGGGGATGGCAATTAACATGTTAGTCCAAAAGCTATGTAGGGAAGAGGAAGTTGGATTTATGGGGAAGTTTTGTTGGTAGGGCTGATATGTACATGAAGGATGGGCTTCATTTAAGTGGAAAGGGGGCGGCAGTATTCGCGGACAAACTTTCAGCAGCAGTAGATAGTGACTTGGGTACAATGATAAATATTTTTGGAAGTAAACATTCTTTAAACTAGAAGTGCAGGGGGGTTACCTAGAGGTGTCTCAAGCAGAACAAGAGGCCACTAGCACAGATAAACCAATATCAAATCATCCAAAAAACATCTCTGAAAAAGGTTATAGATGCGTATGTTTAAATGCAAGGAGCATAGTAAATAAGAAAAACGAATTAAACATTATGGTAGAAGATATTGACCCTCACATAATTGGTATAACTGAATCATGGGCCAACATAGATATAACATGCTGAATTAGGACTGACGGGATATGTAATGTTTAGGAAAGATCGAATAGGAAGAAGGGGCGGGGGAGTTATTTTATATGTTAAAGAATCTATTCAGGCTTATGAAATAAAACTAGAAAGGGAAGCAGATTGCGATGAAGCTGTTTGGTGCAAAATTGTTTCAGGAAATTCAAAATAAACTGTTGGATTAGTTTACCGAAGTCCAAACATAAACGAAGAGGACAACACAAAAATAAAAAACGCTATAAAGGAAGTTAGTAAAGGGGAATGTATCATAATGGGAGATTTTAACCATGGACACATACAATGGAATTCTCTAGAGAGTACAGGGATTGAGGACCAACAATTTCTATTTTTAATCCAGGATAGCTTTCTTACTCAGCACGTACTTGAACCAACCAGGGGAGAAAATGTATTAGATATAGTTCTGTCATCACAAAAAGAATTAGTGGACAATGTAAAAATATTTGAACTATTGGGTAATAGTGATCATAATCAAATACATTTTGACATCAATGTAAAATCAGAAAGTAAAAATAAGAAAACGTACAAGAGAAACTTCCACAAAGGTAACTACAAAGATATGAGAAAATACTTAGCAAAGCTAGATTGGAATAACATGCTGATGAATAAGACTGCAATTGAATGTTGGAATATTCTAAAATATGAAATTGAGAGTATCATCGATAAATTTGTTCCCTTCCAAAAACAAGGAAAAAGGTGTAGAAAGAAACACGTGTCAAAAGAGGCTATTAGAAAAATAATGCTAAAACAAACTATGTGGAGGGTTTATAGGCGTACCAGAAAGGAAGAAGACTATGCAAAATACAAAGAGGCACTTAATGCAGCTACAACTGAAATCAGACAATCTAAAAGAAGCTATGAGCAAAAACTAGCATGTAACATAAAAAATGACAGCAAGACTTTTTATGCATATGTCAGGAGTAAACAAAACGTACAAGACAAGGTTGGACCTCTAGAAGACAGTGCTGGAAATATAATATCACAGGGGTTTTTAATGGCGGAAGACCTAAATGGTTACTTCAGTTCAGTGTTTACCAAAGAAGATATTAGTTCATTACCAGTTGCTGATGCTAAATTTCAGGGGGCTAAATCTGACTATTTAGGTCCGTTAGTTGTAACTCCAGAATTGGTAGCTAAGAAAATAAAGGCAATGAAGGATAACAAATCACCGGGAGTGGATGGGATTCCTCCAAAATAACTAATGGAAACAGTAGAATAAATCAGTATACCACTTGCAAGAGAATTCAACTTGTCATTAAAAGAGGGAGTTGTTCCGTTTGAATGGAAAGAAGCAAACATCATACCAGTATTTAAAAAGGGTTCGAGAAATAAGTAAGATAATTACAGACCAGTGAGTTTAACGTCAGTGATTTGTAAATTATTAGAAAGGTTAATTAAAGACCATATGTTGGACTTCCTCGATAAGCATAAATTATTAAATTCATCTCAACATGGATTCCTTAAAGCGAGGTCATGCTTAACAAATATGTTATGTTTTTGGGAAGAAATCACTAAGTGGATAGACGTGGGATCGCCAGTAGATATTATCTACTTAGATTTTCAGAAAGCTTTTGACAAAGTGCCACATCAAAGATTACTGCTTAAATTAAAAGCCCATGATATCGGGGATAGCATAACTGACTGGATAGAACAATGGCTGACTGACAGAAGACAACGAGTTGTAGTAGATGGAGAAGTTTCAACTTAGAAATCGGTTTTGAGTGGGGTACCTCAAGGATCAGTATTAGGACCTATATTATTCTTAATATATATATCAATGACTTGGACGACAGTATAACAAGTAACGTACTGAAATTTGCGGACGACACAAAACTGTTTAGAAAGGTTAATACTGATGGTGATAAACAACATTTACAAAACGATCTAGACAGATTAGTGAAATGGTCTGAGAAATGGCAGATGTTGTTCAATTTTGGGAAATGTAAATGCCTACATACAGGACATGGGAACTTGAATGTAAACTATAAAATGGGAGATACTGTTCTGGGTACTACTGTAAAAGAAAAGGACTTAGGAGTTACAATAAGCGCTGATATGAAAGTTTCAGAGCAGTGTGGTATTGCAGCTTCAAAGGGTAATCAAATTCTTGGATTGATTAGAAGAAATATAACATACAAGGGAAAAAACTTAATTATACCTCTTTATAAAGCAATAGTTAGACCTCATTTAGAATACTGCATACAAGCATGGAGACCATATCGTGTATGTACGAAAAGTGTGTCTCGTGAAGATTGAGATACATCGTGTCAGAATAATTGCACAACGATCGACGGACGAGTTCTGCGATCTTCTTTCCATCGTCATCATCATCATCAGACTCGACGAGTTTATAAACGCACACGTTCGTTTGGAAAGTGGTCTCTATACGATAGAGGTCTTCGAGTGTTATTCCGACAAATCGTTCTATGGGTACATGGTCTTGGTTGTACGTCTCGTAAAGTTTCGTAACGGCAGATTCCAAATGATAGCGGTCACTACCCCGATGAAAAGCTAAGCATCTAAAGAGGCACAAATTATCGTTGTACCTTTTGCAATGAATGGGCTCTCTTTCGACGCCGATGATCGATTTGTTCTTCCTTATGTATGTCGGTAGATGAGTCATGGCTACGCATCTAATTGGGTGGTTTATGATTTTATTAATAAAAATTACACATTACTCACCAACTCGCAAACCCAGGCTGAGTCGGGTCTCTGACTTAACGCCCACTGCAAGGTGTCATTTTGTTTTATACGTTCAAGAAACTCATCGAAATCACCACGATTGGTGATGAGTCTGGGCTCGTCGAAGTATCGTCCACAACAGTTGCACGAAGAATGATAGTACATGTATTGACCTGTGTTTTTGTTTTTCAAAACGAACCCGTAGCTGAGATTAATTTTGAAAGCATTGGTTTGTTCCTGAAACATTCTATACAAAGGAGGATGTAAATCTGTCGTATCTAGACTGGTCAATCTGTAATTTACCCTGGTCTGGAGAGGACCTCTGGATACGCGTGTCCTAATGGAGGACCAATTGTTGCGGACGACTTCTAACAAATCTGTTGACAGAGCATCGGGGAATGGAAATCGCTCGGGCGGACCGATGGGATCTTCGCTAATGAACGGGTGGCTTGGTGTAGCATCTTCCCTTTTCGCTCTTTTTGACAATGGTGGTGAAACGGTGTCGACACAAACTGTTCTTTCATGCCTTTGTAAGGCGTCATTTCTTAAGAATACCTTACCACATTTTGAACATGATGGCGAAACAGTGGTGGCGGTGGAATTACATGCCGTTCTTATATGGCGAAGTAAATGATAATTTCTTGCAAACACTTTGTTATATTTTGAACATGTGTATTTCATCGTTGTTGGTGATGCGACGAAATAGGTGTGCAAAGATCGGAGAACGATTGTTATTCCTATGTATTAGTTTCGTACAAACAAAGATAATATATAGTATATACTTACAAAACTTGCTACCGTCGCGGTATCTCGAAGTGCTCTGTAGAGATCGAAGAACGGTTGTGATGGCAATTGCAGTAGCGGCTCGGTTTATATAGCTTGCCGCAACTGCTGACGGTGCACTTTTTTCTTGGGTTTTTCCCGGTTTGAACCGGTTTGAACCGGTTTGAACCGGTTTGAACCGGTTTGAACCGGTTCTGACGTACAGCACGCGCGTAGCATGCAGAACAATTCCAAATAAGGACATGCAGCTGGACACATTTCGCGGGAAAACTGGTTTGACTTTGACCTTTAGACCTCGCGATGTTTATGGAAAATTCCATGACTTCGTTCGAACTTTCCAGAAAGCGACGGTGACCTTGACCTTCGCGGAACGACATACGTCGAAAAGTTCTCGATATAATGCAACGATACGATATGCGTCTTATAGCTTACATGCACGGCTACGTTTATCCCGCTGGATGCATGAACTTCCGTCCGCTAGGTTTCAGTCTGCTAGCTGGGTGAAAAGGCGTGACTTCGTTCGAACGTTCCAGAAAGCGGCGGTGTTTGTTTTGTTGACCTTGACCTTTTTGACCTTTTGACCTCGCGGTGTTCTTGCAGACTCGTGGTGAAATAGGTGATACGTAGGTGTCGACGCGAAACGAAATACGTCGAACAGTTCTCGATATAATGCAACGATGCGATATGCGTCGCATAGCTTACATGCACGGCTACGTTTTTCCCGCTGGATGCACGAACTTTCGTTCTCTAGGTTTCAGTCTGCTAGCAGGGTGAAAATGTAGGATGGTGTTTCTTTTCGTGAGCGTGGAAAATTCCATGACGTCGTTCGAACGTTCCAGAAAAAGAAAAAAAACCCACACGAAACCGGTTTGAACCGGTTCTGTACCCAGACCCGTCTCGAAAAGCGCGCAATAATCGTCAGTATTAATCCGAACCGCCACTGTCATCAAAACCGTTCTTACTGCATATCCTTTTAGAGGGGTTAGGGTTCGTATTAGGGTTCACTACAGACGATAGAATTAGGGTTATTAACCCTAACCCTAACTGGTAATTGTATCAGTACAAAAGACCTTTGATCTATGACCTTGCCCCACAGCGCCGTCTGGTAATCAAAACAAGATGGCGCGCCCCTGGTGACCGTATCATCGCAAAACAACATGGCAGCAAAACAAGATGGCAGCCTCCATAGAGAGGTCACGTGACATAAAAACGAAGAGCTGTGACGTCATAGGTCACGTGACGGCTCTCGACCCATCAGAACCGTCGACACGTTTGACCCATAGCGCCCTTGGCGACAATATTACCGCAAAACAATGTCTCGGGGGCGATAATAGGGGATGACACGTTGCGCCCCTTGGTGACGGTTTCACTACAAAACGGTGTAATTTATGCTAATTTATGCAAATTTATGCAAATGAACTGTGACGTCATACGTCACGTGACGGCTCTCGACCAATCAGAACAGTCCAAACTAGGCAAGGCTCTCGACCAATCAGAACAGTCAAAACTAGGTCACAAACCGTCGACACAATTGACCGGTAGCGCCCCCTGGTGACGGTTTCATCACAAAAGGCTCTCGATCAATCAGAACAGTCGAAACTCGGGCACGTGACGGCTCTCGACCAATCAGAATGAGTCCCTGTGGCGCCCCTGGTGACAGTATGACCGCAAAGGAGTGCGATTTTTGGTAATTTATGCTAATTTATGCAAATAGCTGTGACGTCATAGGTCACGTGACTGCTCTCGACCAATGAGAATGAACCCCTGTGGCGCCCCCTGGTGGTGAAACTGCTCTCGACCAATCAGAAAGTGGCCCACAATTGAGCGATAATAGGGGATTTCACATGGCGCCCCCTAGCGGCAATAAGCGCACGACCAATCAGAACGCTCCATTTCAAATTTCAACCAATCAGAATGAAGCAATTGCCTCACAATGTTTGATGTTTCAAAAACACCAACATACTACTCACGTAGTCTGATATGTGCCACTAGTATGATCTGTACACGTCATCTGATTTGTACACGTAGTCATATATGTGCCACTAGTGTAGTGTCTGCTTCACGTTGAATACTACGTGGCACAACAGAACAATAGCATCCAAATATAAAACAAATTACTCATGGACAGTTTTGCCTGTCTGGCGGCAGACGAACCTTCACGTATTTTCATATTCATGTCAAGTAGTGGTAGGGCAGTGCCAATGGCAGTGACAACGTTATATGACACTACCCAGTCAAGTTGTGGTAGGGCAGTGCCAATGGCAGTGACAACGTTATATGACACTACCCAGCCAAGTTGTGGTAGGGCAGTGCCAATGGCAGTGACAACGTTATATGACACTACCCAGCCAAGTTGTGGTAGGGTAGTGCCAATGGCAGTGACAGCGTTATGACACTACCCAGTCAATTTGTGGTAGGGTAGTGCCAATGGCAGTGACAACGTTATATGACACTACCCAGTCAAGTTGTGGTAGGGCAGTGCCAATGGCAGTGACAACGTTATATGACACTACCCAGCCAAGTTGTGGTAGGGTAGTGCCAATGGCAGTGACAGCGTTATGACACTACCCAGTCAATTTGTGGTAGGGTAGTGCCAATGGCAGTGACAACGTTATATGACACTACCCAGTTAAGTTGTGGTAGGGCAGTGCCAATGGCAGTGACAACGTTATACCCCAAACATCATGTGGACGTTTCACGTAACTTAACTCGGAGCAATCGTAGAACGCACGCACAGCTATGTACTAGCTACGTACTCATGTTATTCTGAGTTATGTAATCTACGCGAAACGACCACATAGGTTCCTTTGTAATATTTCCAAAGGGGTTTTTCGCATGTATCATTGGCCCTCGGGTCAGCCCCGTACGTGCGAAACAGACGGAGATACGAGTGAAAATATATACATACATACAGACAGACAGACAGACAGACAGACAGACAGACAGACAGACAGACACACAAACAGACAGATAAACACAAACTACTTTATAATATAAATATGCGCTCACGAATGTTCACGATACATTGGTATTATGGTTTATTCTTGAAAAATTATTCGTTCGTTCACAAAGGAAAACATTCAGTTTGCCGATACAATGGCGAAGCACCACTGGAATTGTTTAACTCGACACACGACTGTGCCACTTGACTCGGCACTTGAGCCATTAAATTATGGTGACTGTTGAATATATGGCGCCTAAACAGGCTTCTCTTTTCACATATGTGCATTATTTCAGTGTATATATATAATATATATATATATATATATATATATATATATATATATATATATATATATATATATATATATATTTATATATATATATATATATATATATATATATATATATATATATATATATATATATATGTATATATATATATATATATATTTATATATATATACATATATATATATATATATATATATATATATATATATATATATATATATATATATATATATATATATAAACTGTGTAAACATGATTATCTAGATAGGGAGACGAGACAATGCCCCACTGGGTCTGGGGGTGAGATATCTCTCAATAAATTTACAGTACTAATCGAAACTCCCTCTCGTGGCACGTCAACCCCTCCAAACCCCCTTCCCGTGAACCATGTCAGGCCTGACTACCCCCTCGTGCCAGAGCACTAAGGAAACTACGTAGACGCCTCGATTCTAGACTGCACTGAACGACATAGTAATATCATACAAAATGCTGGAACTCTCAAATAGACAAGTGCACAAGAATATGAAAACTTAAAGTATGAAATTTAAAAATCCTTTAATGCAACAATTGTGGTCGGTGTTTTAATAACAACTACAAGGATATTATAAAGAGCAATTTCACAACTGAATGACGGCGAATCGTTTGTATAGTATCTCGCTTCGGAGAATACGATACAATGTGATATTTATTTTTTCGAAGTTAGCCATTGTTAAGGCAAAATATTATTCGCTGTCTCTTGGTCGTCTTAGCAGATCTTTGGTGAAGACAGGCGCTAATTGACGTCCCTCCGTCTTCAGAGTCTTCTACTTCAAGTGTCATGTCTGGTGACGTTGACGACCATGGCACTCGATACAATTCTGTCATTTGTATTTGTCACCAGTCGGATGTCATTGGCTGGTCTTTCAAGCAATATATCTAGCCTGTTATGGTTGTTTATCATTTGTCTGCCTCTAGCTTTGTATCCCTCGATGTGTCCTTCAGTAACTTTTGTCTTCAATCTGACTGTTTCTCAATATATTTGAATGTCCTAGAAATTGTAATTTATCTTATCTTTTTCAGTAAATATATTTATTGTCCTTCTCTTTACAGAACCTCGTCAGTTGCAATATGTTGTGTCAATTAAATATTTTGTAATCTTCTCCATACGCTTGTTTATTGTCCAGGTTTCACTCCAAATACATACTCTCACTGTACTATTATTCCAAATTTTACAAACACTTTACGCCACTACTGGTGAAAACAACGCAGCCGTGTGCGGTCATTTTGTCACGAAACATGACTGCTAGGTGGCGCTGTGAGGTAGTGCAATGCGATTGCCTTCTAATTGATATTAACTGGCGACAAATCAGCCGACACAAAGCGCGATTATTCATGGAAGTGGCCGATTTTTCCATGCGATAGTTATCGAAACATAAAACCAGGCCACCTCGTTACACTAACCGATATGTTTCTGCCGATAAAAATCGGTCCGACTCATGTTGACTATGAGTTGTTTACACCGCTAGTGCTAACCCCGTCTATTATGTCTGCGCACATTACGGTTATCTACTTTTTCGATAGTCAAAGAAGATAAAAGTCAACTATTAAAAAGCCTTTAGTTTTGGTTATTAACACATGGCACACTACTAGTAAAAGCCAATAACTCCTAAAGTAATGTCATGTAATTAACGGTGCTTGAACTGAAGTACTCGTGAGTCACATAATCAAAGTTTATCTGTGGAAGATAGTCACGTCCGACATACGCCGGACACGTACTTAACCACTGAGTATATTATGTGGCAATGACATGCATTGTTGGTTTTCATTAGACGTAGCTCACTAGCAGACTTCCCGGCAACACTCAACAAACATCGCTTACAGGTGGGTGGGTCCCTTTGTTTTACCCTGCGGGATCTATCGGCCACTCTTTCTGCGGTGAAGTGCGGTTGTTTTCATGCAAAACACTTCACGATCTATAGAAGTTCACCCGGATAAACTCTTAAAATGACATCGTAGTGACATTCTAACGTGACAAAACACTGTGCTGGCATATTGGACGATAATTTACAATTATAGGGCGATAACTTATGAAAAAGGGCTCCACTTAACAGAATCACTTTGGACCAGACCAGGAAAAGTACTTTAGACCAGAGCGATGTGATTTTATTAAATGGCGGATTCGCTTAATTTTAAACAGCGGAAATAGAGAATGATTCCTTCCAAGACAAATATTTTTTATTCTTTACTAAACCTTTGGTTCTGTTATCCGCAATTCTGATAAGCGGAGTCCACTGTGTGGATTCTGCTAAGTGGAGTACACTGTGTAGATTGTGTTAAGTGGAGTCCACTGTGTAGATTGTGTTAAGTGGAGTCCACTGTGTAGATTATGTTAAGTGGAGTCCACTGTGTAGATTGTGTTAAGTGGAGTCCACTGTGTAGATTATGTTAAGTGGATTCCACTGTGTAGATTGTGTTAAGTGGAGTCCACTCTGTAGATTGTGTTAAGTGGAGTCCACTGTGTGCATTCTGCTAAGTGGAGTCCACTGTGTAGATTATGTTAAGTGGAGTCCACTGTGTAGATTGTATTAAGTGGATTCCACTGTGTAGATTGTGTTAAGTGGAGTCAACTGTATAGATTATGTTAATTGGGGTGCACTGTGTAGATGCTTGTTAAGTGGAGTCAACTGTGTAGATTATGTAATTAATTAATATTTACATTTATGATTACTTAATAATAAAATATAATTATGTTATGTATATGTTGCGGAGTTACGCAACCGAACGCTGGCAGCGCTTACTGGCAGCGCTTACTGCCGTTGTACTCAGACGTCCGCGCTTAATGCCGTTGTACTCAGACGTCCGCGCTTAAATGTGGGAACGCAGGAGAACGTGGAAACACCGAAACGGACCGCGGGAACGGAAACACATGATCTCGGACGCGCGGAACGCCTGAATATATAAAGGTGGAGGCAGGCAAAGTCAATCCCTTGCGAATCGTACAGAGCATATAATATATTCATGACATCGATGTAGGAAAGAGACAGACAGAGAGGGGGAGGGAGAGGAAGGGAAGTGGAGGAGCAGGACGATGAGACTGATGAGGAGGACGTAGTTGTCTTCATCATCGTAATAATTATCATCCTCATAATCATCATCACTAAGATAAACCCTTAATTATCGTCATCTTTCTCCTCCTTCTCATCATCACCTTTACCATTCGTCATCTTCATCATCATCATAATCATCTTCATCGTTTTTATTACATTACCGGTTGATTGTTACATTTCCGGTCGATTTATTACATTACCGGTCGATTGTTACATTTCCGGTCGATTTATTACATTACCGGTCGATTGTTACAACCAGTAACATTACTGGTTGTAACAAACGATCGACTCTGAGCGTAGCAGTTCGTTTTTGTACCAATGGGAATTAAGCAATAAATAGTGTGCGATATGATGCCTTAACTCTCAGACAGACCGTGTACCTATGGCTGAAAAGAAATCATAATATGCAAGAAAAGATGGTAAAGTTCAAACAAGTAGAACTACTTATATAAACTTGCTGTTATCAGTAATGAATAGCTAACACTGTGCCTTCACAGTAAGGAATAATCTTGTCTACGGAAACGTTGCACTACCGTTTCCGTTACTCTAATATAAAGATTAAATAGATAAAGATAATTTTATTGGTAACTCAACTAAGTTGGATTCATCTCATTATACAGTCAGTAAAAGAATACATTTTACAGTCAATAATCATTAAACAAAATAATCATAAAAACCCTAAAATGACAAGTGGCGCAGCAGATATAATATTATCATAGTATTTATTGCCAGTTGTGTAAACCCCACGGTATCAGAGAGATTCGATACGTATTCGTCCGAGTTATTGGCAATGGATAATAATAATAATAACTTTGTTTTCCAAAAAATTGAAATACATCTTATACTGAGGAGGGAGCATAAACACATATTTTAAATCACATTCAACCAGCAGAAAGTACAGTAACAAAATCAAGTATATAGACATAGTAGATATTGTGTTATATATACTAAATCTTGTCTGTATATTATGATTCATTTATAAGAAGTGTTATGACTTTTGGGCTTATTTGCTGGTAGGGAAACCTTTACCTGAAACCAGCTTACAGTAGTTATATAAGTCAAGAACCATGCAAATGGCAAATAAAATCTTATCTGACCCCACCCACTCCTTTACATGACCAGTACTGCTGGTATGACGTTAATGTTTCTAGTACACCTTCTGTCTGAGAGTTAATAATGATGCCGCTTCATCTCTGAAAAAGTGTCTTGTCGCTGAGATTATTTTAGCTGTGCACAATTAGTCGTAATTGGTCGGTTTAATACCTGCGTTGAAGGAACCTTACATCAGCCACCACAAAGAATACTAATATATGAAAAACCACCTTTACATACTGGCGGGGTCTACCATTGTTTGCGTGTTGGGATTTATAAAGACACAGATGCAACGTAAAAAACACAAAGACATAGTGTATCGGTGACAAATGATGCTGTCGGTAATAACACGTTATTTGAATAACGCATTATAAAGTATATCATTGAGAGGACGGCGCACCTGCGTTCACACAGCAGTGGTACTGTATATGTACAGAGCGTGGTGAAACTTTCTACATTCCAAGAGTGTATATCATTGAGAGGACGGCGCACCTGCGTTCACACAGCAGTGGTACTGTATATGTACAGAGCGTGGTGAAACTTTCTACATTCCAAGAGTGTATATCATTGAGAGGACGGCGCACCTGCGTTCACACAGCAGTGGTACTGTATATGTACAGAGCGTGGTGAAACTTTCTACATTCCAAGAGTGTATATCATTGAGAGGACGGCGCACCTGCGTTCACACAGCAGTGGTACTGTATATGTACAGAGCGTGGTGAAACTTTCTACATTCCAAGAGTGTATATCATTGAGAGGACGGCGCACCTGCGTTCACACAGCAGTGGCACTGTATATGTACAGAGCGTGGTGAAACTTTCTACATTCCAAGAGTGTATATCATTGAGAGGACGGCGCACCTGCGTTCACACAGCAGTGGCACTGTATATGTACAGAGCGTGGTGAAACTATCTACATTCCAAGAGTGTATATCATTGAGAGGACGGCGCACCTGCGTTCACACAGCAGTGGTACTGTATATGTACAGAGCGTGGTGAAACTTTCTACATTCCAAGAGTGTATATCATTGAGAGGACGGCGCACCTGCGTTCACACAGCAGTGGCACTGTATATGTACAGAGCGTGGTGAAACTTTCTACATTCCAAGAGTGTATATCATTGAGAGGACGGCGCACCTGCGTTCACACAGCAGTGGTACTGTATATGTACAGAGCGTGGTGAAACTTTCTACATTCCAAGAGTGTCTTATGCTGTTCCTTCCCGATTACCAGGGCCGCCCCTTCCCGATGTTGATTATATTTCTTGCCTGACCTTAAGATGGTTTTACCAGTTGCCAAAGTTGTCTCTCCTGCACCTGTCCATCTAGCTTCTGTGATGCCAAGGAGGCTACTTTTGTTCTGTGTCATCCCATGTATGATTTGTGCAAGTATTCCTGTCTGGAACAAAGTTCTTACATTCCAGTATCCAACTTTGATGGTGGTTTTTGGTGTTACGAAATCCGCTGTTAAGTTGAAGACTTCCTTTCGGGTTTGGTCCCCATCCGTCATTAGTTCAGAGTCTTGTTCTGCCTCACTCCCTCCACCGATAGTGATGTTTTCTCTTGTTTCAATTTCCTCAGCTAGCTTTTTTTACGGGATGGGGTCGCTGGCCCACTGCCCAACCGTCCTCCTTTATCCGGGCTTGGGACCAGCTGTTCCTCTAAGAGGCTAACAGAGGGCGTGATCCTGGGAAACCATCACTAGACAGGCCGCAAACCGACAGCAGTGGCACTCTCTTGTGGAAGCCTTATGTGCCACTTGAGGCACGAAGAGGACTGAGTGAGAGAGTGGTTGGTAGATTGAGAACCAGTCTATAGGATGATCGACCACTAATAATGTTGGACATCCATGACCAGATGCCGCGGGCTTTGTGCTATTTATATTATTTGTAATGTTATTTATAGCATTTGTTTATAGCACCTCCCACCTCCTAACACCCTCTCTCACCTCCCACCTCATAACACCCCTCTCACCCCCACCTCATAACACCCCTCTCACCCCCACCTCATAACACCCCTCTCACCCCCACCTCATAACACCCTCTCTCACCTCCCACCTCATAACACCCTCTCTCACCTCCCACCTCATAACACCCTCTCTCACCTCCCACCTCATAACACCCTCTCTCACCTCCCACCTCATAACACCCTCTCTCACCTCCCACATATCGTTGAGGCCAACCTCCCATCTCCCACTTCCTAGCACACCCCCTCTATAATCCCTCTTCCTACAAACCATTTCCTGGCAGAATTACTATCATTGTAACTACGTTACTAGCTATACATTAACAGAGTCAACATCTGTTATGTCAGAAATACAGTGATGACATGTCCTCGCTAAAAATGTAACATTTAGCAGCAAGATAAACGATATTGAGATAAACGCTAAGCACCTTTGATAGATCAGATTAACAGCTGCACAAATGAGAACATGGCTATCGACAGTGGTGGATGTGTGAACGAATACGCTTCGCGCAGTAATTGCAGCGTGGCTGAGTTCTTCCCAGAAACGTCGAGTGCCTTTGGAATGAACATGTCTTCATGGGAATGAAGTTTAAAGCGCTTTGTTCAATCCAAAGGCCGGCTACTGCACTGTAAAATAATGCACGTTTACCAGACAAACAGTCTTGAAATAAGTATGTTCTAATGTTCACAGTACTATGAAATCATCAGGGGCGGATCCAGGGTTTAGAAAAGGGGGATTCAATGTAATGTATGAAGCGCCGAAGGCGCGAAACTAGGCGCAAAGAGCTTGGGGTGGGGTGGGTGTGGGAGGGGTATCCCACTTTCCAAACATTTG
>OY759270.1:2881136-2896136 GCA_963662155.1 Lamellibrachia columna | reverse complement strand
TTCACAAAGGAACGAGTCTGCTTTTCCACGTGTTGCAACGCCCGCTTGTTGTTGTGCACTGATCTACCTACTGTCCTACAGCAAAACTCCAAGTGTCTTAAAATAGCGTACATTTGTCCTGTGAGGGAAATAGGCGCCATTAAAAAAAATATATATTCCATAAATTGGCATTGGTATGAAGGGGTTTTGAAAACGGGTAGGCATTTTGGTGGTGACATTTTCTAAACACTGTAGATATATTAATATTTTGGAAAATCTGGTAATTGTTAGGTTAAGCCCGTTTTCGACATGATTAAAAGTGCTGGAGCTAAGTGATTTCCACCAGGCCTACAATCATACAAAACGTTAACATGGCCACCGATGGGAAAATAACTGTGGTCTGCGAACTTCCGTCGTCTGTAGAAGTTTCACCACACTCTGTATATGTACAGTTGTGTGAACGCATGTGCGCGCACCGCGAGATGTAGGCCAGACCTCGTCGTCCTCTCAGTGATATACTTTATAATGCGTTATACAAATAACGTGTTATTACCGATATAATTTGTCACCGATACACTGTGTCTTTTTGTTTTTTTTACATTGCATCAGTTTCTTCGTAAACAATCCCACGACGCAAACACTGGTAGGCCCCGCCAGTATATAAATGTGTCCTTTCATATATTAGTGTGATAACTGATGGCTGATGTATGGTTGCTTTAACACTGGTATTAAACCTACAAATTACGACTAATTGTGCACAGCTGAACAATCTCAGCGACAAGACACGAATTCAGAGATGAAGCGGCATCATTGTTAATTATCAGACAGAACGTTTATGGCTGAAAAAATCAAATATGCAAGATAAATTGGTTGAGTTCAAACAAGTCGAACTACTTATATAAACTTGCTGTTATTTATAGTGAATAGATTATTCACTGTGCCTTCGCTGTAAGGAATAATCTTGTCTACGAAAACATTGCACCACCGGCGTCCCGAGTCACTATAGACCCAAGTACAGTTGGCCGAATGGGGTTTTATCGAGCACCTACGCAGTTACTTTCATATAAAGATAAAATAGATAAAGACAGTTGTATTGGGAACTCAACTGAGTTGAATTCACCTCATTGTACAGTAAAAGAATAGATGTAACAGTCAATAATCATAATAACCTACCATGATAACATTCACAGCAGATATAATATTATTATAGTAATTATTGCCAGTTGTGTAAACCCAACGGTATCAGACATTTTCGATATATATTCTTCAGATTTATGGGCAATGGAAAATAATAATAATAATAATAATAATAATAATAATAATAATAATAATAGCTTTATTGTCCAAGAAATGGAAATACATCTTACACTGAGGAGGGAGCAAAAAACATATTTTAAATCACATTCAACCAGCAGTAAGTACAGTAACAAAATCAAGTATGTAGACATAGTAGATATTGAGTAATACCAAGGGTTAATAATAGAAACATGAACGTCATACCAGCAGTACGTGGTGAGATCATCTGGGAATGAAATAAATATATTAATGCAATGTGACAAATATTAAAAAGACTGCGACAAATTCGATCTACGAATGTTTCAGAAACTTAATGGAGTATGGAATGAAAGACTTAAAGACAAGCCATACTATTCGGTAAAATTCAAAAGTCATTGCATTCGTTTGAAATGTTCACATATTATAAAGATATATATGTGTTACTGGAATGTCAAAAAAAATCTTAGGCTACCTTATGAAATTATGATCCATGGGGCATACATTGTATAGGAGCATGGATTACTATGAAAACTATTTTTCCTTGTCTAGACAAATTATCCGTGCTTTCAACTATATGAAATTTACACTTTTCTGCAATGCAAAAAAGCGAAAATTAGCTACGTTGCTTAAAATGACACACAGCATACATATTACTTAGTTTTCTCGGTGCTAAAACTGAGTTCTCAATAAATTGGAACAAAAAAGAAAATTGACTTTTTGACATTTATTGATTATTTTATTACAATTTAATAAAGGTATCTAACATTCGTTACACCTCATCTCTGCACAGACAGTAGCTGAATGAGTACATCGATATGAGGCATTAAAAAGTACACTTACCGGTCAAATTTATTTACAGACACAACTTGAAATAATCGGTAGGAAGTATAAAAATGGCTTAATACAAATAATTCGTTGCATTCTTCTCACTCCTATATATATACCAAAATGTTGTAATAATTTATTCGTTTACATCGTCCTCGACAAATTTACAAACTGTTAAAATATTTTGCTCTGTAAAATACACTTCGAAATGCCAACACATCAACAATTACGCTTCTAAAGGAAGAACATCTAGTCCGTCTTGCCACGAAAGAAATGTCACACAAGTTGACAATTAGGGTCTTATGCTATAAAAATGGGAATAATACCCCATAAATAGGTACAAATTCATGAAAAAATTTGCTTGTGCAAAAAAATGCTTAGCGGAGTCATCGACGAAGTTCATACAAAACAAACTGTACAAATAATATTATTTTCGATCAAAAATCCCATTGGGGGATATGGGGGGAGGGTGCGTGGTCATTATTTCCACACATCTGCATGCATGATTTCAATACATTCATTATTCATTCAGTTGCTCTTCATATGTTAAACTTCAATCTTTTTTCCTCACAATACCAATAATTATTTATATGAAATCAAATAAAAAATAAGGCAACAGATTGTACATCAATGCAAGAAAATAAGGCATAAATGGGCAGAATGTAGGATTTGTTCTTAATAATTAAAAAGTATGCCTCTAGAATTACAAGTTTTGCTTTAGTTCACTTTTAATAATCCATCTGCCGACGAAAACTATGTACGTGTGTGTATTCGTACGCGAAATGACCTTCCATGACCTCGCATCCGTACGCTTTCAGACAGTTATCGTAGCAGAAACCCGGAGCAAGATAATTCGTCGTGTCCACGAATTTGAGTTTGTCCGTCGACAGGCTCATCAATGTGTTATGTCGCTTGACCACGAAATATGAAGTGACACCATCTGTGGGACACCGTCTTGTTGTACCAGAAACGTTTAGTTATAGAAGGAGGAGCAGAATATCTTTCAAGGGTGGGACGTAAGAACCGTCTTATTTTTACAAGACTAGGTAGGGTGAGGATATGTTTCAAATTGACAAGATGATACTAAATAACTAATTACGGTTAATTTAGGACATAATTAGATATAGTTAATTAGTAGTGAATAGGCTTCACGTGTGGACTAGAAAGAACAAATGTTTCAAGTGTGGGACGTAACAGCCATCTTGTTTTTTTCAAAACTAGGCTGGGTGAGGATATGTTTCATGTGAGAGTGTGGGACATGAGAAAGAACAGGCATCTTGTTTCCAAGACTAGGAAAGGTGAAGATATGTTTCAAGTAAGAGTGTGGGACGTGAGAAAGAACAGTCATCTCGTTTTTTTAAGACTAGGTAGGGTGAGGATATGCTTCATGTGCGTCGCATTTCTTAGATGAGTTATTTTCCTGGGAACGATGAGGTAAATGTTAGAGTGTATATAGACGGATGGCATAAACAAGTTATGCAATTGTATCCATATCTTGTGTGAGAGCCCATATTGGAAGTCTATTGTTAGAAGAGGAGCCAGAACACACAAAGGCGGCATTAGAGTTCCAACGAAGATGTCTGGTAAGGCCCGGTATAAAGAGGGCGCGGTTTATCGCGACGACGCAAAACCCTGTACAACTTTACTCGCATTGACAACGGCGAGTGAAAACCCAGACAAAACCATGCCACGCAAATAATTATTGCGCATTGTTTGACTGAATGCGTTGACCGTCTGCATCGGCCGCATCTCGTTTTCTGCTGCCCATTTACTGCTTGCGCATGTTCAGCTATCTCTCCATGTACGACAACAGTGTTTCCGCATGAGCCATCTTCACGACACGTTCGTCGTCTCCACGTCATGTTGACGGCCAACTTGCATAGTGTTCAGTCGACTGTTCAGCTGCCTTCCCCGAGTGCATGACACTTGTGGGTCCGCATGAGCCGTCGTCACGACACAGTGACCATGTATTCTAGCTGTGTGCTGTGGGTACAGTGACTATGTATTCTAGCTGTGTGCTGTGGTACAGTGACTATGTATTCTAGCCGTGTGCTGTGGGTACAGTGACTATGTATTCTAGTTGTGTGCTGTGGGTATAGTGACCATGTATTCTAGTTGTGTGCTGTGGGTACAGTGACTATGTATTCTAGCTGTGTGCTGTGGGTACAGTGACTATGTATTCTAGCTGTGTGCTGTGGGTACAGTGACCATGTATTCTAGCTGTGTGCTGTGGGTACAGTGACCGTGTATTCTAGTTGTGTGCTGTGGGTACAGTGACTATGAATTCTAGCTGTGTGCTGTGGGTACAGTGACTATGTATTCTAGCTGTGTGCTGTGGGTACAGTGACCATGTATTCTAGCTGTGTGCTGTGGGTACAGTGACTATGTATTCTAGCTGTGTGCTGTGGGTACAGTGACTATGTATTCTAGCTGTGTGCTGTAGGTACAGTGACTATGTATTCTAGCTGTGTGTTGTAGGTACAGTGACCATGTATTCTAGCTGTGTGCTGCTGGTACAGTGACCATGTATTCTAGTTGTGTGCTGTGGGTACAGTGACTATGTATTCTAGCTGTGTGCTGTGGGTACAGTGACTATGTATTCTAGCTGTGTGCTGTAGGTACAGTGACTATGTATTCTAGCTGTGTGCTGTGGGTGCATTGACCATGTATTCTAGCTGTGTGCTGTGGGTACAGTGACTATGTATTCTTGCTGTGTGCTGTGGGTAGAGTGACTATGTATTCTAGCTGTGTGCTGTGGGTACAGTGACCATGTATTCTATATTTGTGCTGTGGTTACAGTGACCAAATATTCTAGATGTGTGCTGTGGGTACAGTGACAATGTATTCTATATTTGTGCTGTGGTTACAGTGACCAAATATTCTAGATGTGTGCTGTGGGTACAGTGACCGTGTATTCTAGCTGTGTGCTGTGGGTACAGTGACCATGTATTCTAGCCGTGTGCTGTGGGTATAGTGACCATGTATTCTAGCCGTGTGCTGTGGGTACAGTGACCATGTATTCTAGTTGTGTGCTGTGGGTACAGTGACCGTGTATTCTAGCTGTGTGCTGTGGGTACAGTGACTATGTATTCTAGTTGTGTGCTGTGGGTACAGTGACCATGTATTCTAGCTGTGTGCTGTGGGTACAATGACTATGTATTCTAGTTGTGTGCTGTGGGTACAGTGACCATGTATTCTAGCTGTGTGCTGTGGGTACAGTGACCATGTATTCTAGCTGTGTGCTGTGGGTACAGTGACCGTGTATTCTAGCTGTGTGCTGTGGGTACAGTGACCATGTATTCTAGTTTTGTGCTGTGGGTAGAGTGACCATGTATTCTAGTTGTGTGCTGTGGGTACAGTGACCATGTATTCTAGCTGTGTGCTGTGGGTACAGTGACCATGTATTCTATATTTGTGCTGTTGGTACAGTGACCATGTATTCTATATTTGTGCTGTGGGTACAGTGACCATGTATTCTATATTTGTGCTGTTGGTACAGTGACCATGTATTCTATATTTGTGCTGTGGGTACAGTGACCATGTATTCTAGCTGTGTGCTGTGGGTACAGTGACTATGTATTCTATATTTGTGCTGTGGGTACAGTGACCATGTATTCTAGCCGTGTGCTGTGGTTACAGTGACCATGTATTCTATATTTGTGCTGTGGTTACAGTGACCAAATATTCTAGATGTGTGCTGTGGGTAGAGTGACCGTGTATTCTAGCTGTGTGCTGTGGGTACAGTGACCATGTATTCTAGCGGTGTGCTGTGGGTACAGTGACCATGTATTCTAGCCGTGTGCTGTGGGTACAGTGACCATGTATTCTAGCCGTGTGCTGTGGTTACAGTGACCATGTATTCTAGTTGTGTGCTGTGGGTACAGTGACTATGTATTCTAGCTGTGTGCTGTGGGTACAGTGACTATGTATTCTAGACGTGTGCTGTGGGTACAGTGACTATGTATTCTAGCTGTGTGCTATGGGTACAGTGACTATGTATTCTAGTTGTGTGCTGTGGGTACAGTGACTATGTATTCTAGCTGTGTGCTGTGGGTACAGTGACCGTGTATTCTAGCTGTGTGCTGTTGGTACAGTGACCTTGTATTCTAGCTGTGTGCTGTGGGTACAGTGACTATGTATTCTAGTTGTGTGCTGTGGGTACAGTGACTATGTATTCTAGCTGTGTGCTTTGGGTACAGTGACCGTGTAATCTAGCTGTGTGCTGTGGGTACAGTGACCATGTATTCTAGCTGTGTGCTGTGGGTACAGTGACTATGTATTCTAGCAGTGTGCTGTTGGTACAGTGACTATGTATTCTAGCTGTGTGCTGTGGGTACAGTGACCATGTATTCTAGCTGTGTGCTGTGGGTACAGTGACTATATATTCTAGCAGTGTGCTGTTGGTACAGTGACTATGTATTCTAGCCGTGTGCTGTGGTTACAGTGACTATGTATTCTAGTTGTGTGCTGTGGGTACAGTGACTATGTATTCTAGTTGTGTGCTGTGGTTACAGTGACCATGTATTCTAGTTGTGTGCTGTGGGTACAGTGACTATGTATTCTAGTTGTGTGCTGTGGTTACAGTGACCATGTATTCTAGTTGTGTGCTGTGGTTACAGTGACCATGTATTCTAGCTGTGTGCTGTGGTTACAGTGACCATGTATTCTAGTTGTGTGCTGTGGTTACAGTGACCATGTATTCTAGCTGTGTGCTGTGGGTACAGTGACTATGTATTCTAGTTGTGTGCTGTGGTTACAGTGACTATGTATTCTAGTTGTGTGCTGTGGTTACAGTGACCATGTATTCTAGCTGTGTGCTGTGGGTACAGTGACCATGTATTCTAGCTGTATGCTGTGGGTACAGTGAATATGTATTCTAGCAGTGTGCTGTTGGTACAGTGACTATGTATTCTAGCCGTGTGCTGTGGTTACAGTGACTATGTATTCTAGTTGTGTGCTGTGGTTACAGTGACTATGTATTCTAGTTGTGTGCTGTGGGTACAGTGACTATGTATTCTAGTTGTGTGCTGTGGTTACAGTGACTATGTATTCTAGTTGTGTGCTGTGGGTACAGTGACTATGTATTCTAGTTGTGTGCTGTGGTTACAGTGACTATGTATTCTAGTTGTGTGCTGTGGTTACAGTGACCATGTATTCTAGTTGTGTGCTGTGGGTACAGTGACTATGTATTCTAGTTGTGTGCTGTGGGTACAGTGACCATGTATTCTAGCTGTGTGCTGTGGTTACAGTGACCATGTATTCTAGTTGTGTGCTGTGGTTACAGTGACTATGTATTCTAGTTGTGTGCTGTGGGTACAGTGACCATGTATTCTAGCTGTGTGCTGTGGGTACAGTGACCATGTATTCTAGCTGTGTGCTGTTGGTACAGTGACTATGTATTCTAGCTGTGTGCTGTGGGTACAGTGACCATGTATTCTAGCTGTGTGCTGTTGGTACAGTGACCATGTATTCTAGCCGTGTGCTGTGGTTACAGTGACTATGTTTTCTAGCTGTGTGCTGTGGGTACAGTGACCATGTATTCTAGTTGTTTGCTGTGGTTACAGTGACTATGTATTCTAGCTGTGTGCTGTGGGTACAGTGACCATGTATTCTAGCTGTGTGCTGTGGGTACAGTGACTATGTATTCTATATTTGTGCTGTGGGTACAGTGACCATGTATTCTAGCCGTGTGCTGTGGTTACAGTGACCATGTATTCTAGTTGTGTGCTGTGGGTACAGTGACTATGTATTCTAGCTGTGTGCTGTGGGTAGAGTGACCATGTATTCTAGTTGTGTGCTGTGGGTAGAGTGACCATGTATTCTAGTTGTGTGCTTTTGGTACAGTGACCATGTATTCTAGTTGTGTGCTGTGGGTACAGTGACTATGTATTCTAGTTGTGTGCTGTGGGTACAGTGACTATGTATTCTAGCTGTGTGCTGTGGGTACAGTGACTATGTATTCTAGTTGTGTGCTGTGGGTACAGTGACTATGTATTCTAGCTGTGTGCTGTGGGTACAGTGACTATGTATTCTAGCTGTGTGCTGTTGGTACAGTGACCATGTATTCTAGCTGTGTGCTGTGGGTACAGTGACCGTGTATTCTAGCTGTGTGCTGTGGGTACAGTGACCCTGTATTCTAGCAGTGTGCTGTGGGTACAGTGACCATGTATTCTAGTTGTATGCTGTGGGTACAGTGACCGTGTATTCTAGCTGTGTGCTGTGGGTACAGTGACCATGTATTCTAGTTGTGTGCTGTGGGTACAGTGACTATGTATTCTAGCTCTGTGCTTTGGGTACAGTGACCATGTATTCTAGCAGTGTGCTGTGGGTACAGTGACTATGTATTCTAGGTGTGTGCTGTGGGTACAGTGACTATGTATTCTAGCCGTGTGCTGTGGGTACAGTGACCATATATTCTAGCAGTGTGCTGTGGGTACAGTGACTATGTATTCTAGTTGTGTGCTGTAGGTACAGTGACTATATATTCTAGTTGTGTGCTGTGGTTACAGTGACCATGTATTCTAGTTGTGTGCTGTGGGTACAGTGACCATGTATTCTAGCTGTGTGCTGTGGGTACAGTGACTATGTATTCTAGCCGTGTGCTGTGGGTACAGTGACTATGTATTCTAGCTGTGTGCTGTTGGTACAGTGACCATGTATTCTAGCTGTGTGCTGTGGGTACAGTGACCATGTATTCTAGCTGTGTGCTGTTGGTACAGTGACTATGTATTCTAGTTGTGTGCTGTAGGTACAGTGACTATGTATTCTAGCTGTGTGCTGTGGGTACAGTGACTATGTATTCTAGTTGTGTGCTGTAGGTACAGTGACCATGTATTCTAGCAGTGTGCTTTGGGTACAGTGACTATGTATTCTAGTTGTGTGCTGTAGGTACAGTGACCATGTATTCTAGCTGTGTGCTGTGGGTACAGTGACTATGTATTCTAGTTGTGTGCTGTAGGTACAGTGACTATGTATTCTAGTTGTGTGCTGTTGGTACAGTGACTATGTATTCTAGTTGTGTGCTGTGGGTACAGTGACCATGTATTCTAGCTGTGTGCTGTGGGTACAGTGACTATGTATTCTAGTTGTGTGCTGTGGGTACAGTGACCATGTATTCTAGTTGTGTGCTGTGGGTACAGTGACTATGTATTCTAGTTGTGTGCTGTGGGTACAGTGACCATGTATTCTAGCTGTGTGCTGTGGGTACAGTGACTATGTATTCTAGTTGTGTGCTGTGGGTACAGTGACCATGTATTCTAGCTGTGTGCTGTGGGTACAGTGACCATGTATTCTAGTTGCGTATTGAGTGTGTATTGACCATGTATTCTAGCTGTGTTCTCGGATTGCAGTGACTGGCTGTTATTCATATGTACTGGGAGTGTTGTAACTATATGTCCTAGCTGTGATATGTTGTTACAATGACTATGTGTTTTAATTGTCTAAATGAACATATAATCTAACTGTGTACTTGGGGTGCCGTGACTGTATTCTACATATGTACTTGTAGTGTAGTTACCATGCATTCTAACCGTGTACTGGAGTTATAGTGACAATGTGTTCTAACTATGTACTGAGGTTGTAGTGACTAAACTTTCTAGCAGTGTCCTGGGTGTGCAGTGACTTTGTATTCTAGCTGAGTACTAGCTGAGGATGTATTGTCTATGAATCCTATCCGTGTACTTGAGGTGTAGTTTCTATGTGTTCTAACACTGTACTGGAGGTACAGCGTCTGTATTCTAACACTAATATTTTGTAATCTAGCTGTGTACTGATAATGTAATGAATACGTATTATAACTGTTTAATGGGGGTGCAGTGACTATTTAATCTAGCTGTGTATTGATAAATACATCTAAGAGTCTGTAGTTGGCTCCAGCTTACTCAACCACCGTTGGCGCCTGTAGCGACCAATTTGGAATTACTTTTCGTAAAAAAAACGTCCCATAACACCTGGCGGACCTTCCATTGCGCATGCGCAACCATCCGATTCCCGAAACGGCAACATCTAGGTGAATCGTATGCGACCTGTTTCAAACAAATAGCGTAGAAAAAAGCGCCGGTCTTGTGCCATAAAACGAATCTGGTACGCTTAGAACCACTGGCGGTTTTCGGTGCCCCTGGCGGCTTTTGGTGCCATTGGCTGTTTTCTCGCTTGTATGCACTTTCCTACTGATCACCTCCACTACTGCAATGAATAACAGTGGGCTTTGTGCACTCCCCAGGCCGACATCCACCCTGAATTCCTCCGATATTCCCGATCCCCACACTACTCTACATTTTGTCTCTTCATATGTGCATTCGGCCATCCTCACCTCCGCCTCTGGGACACCCACATACCTCAACGTGGCTATGTGCATTCGGCCATCCTCACCTCCGTCTCTGGGACACCCACATACCTCAACGTGGCTATGTGCATTCGGCCATCCTCACCTCCGCCTCTGGGACACCCACATACCTCAACGTGGCTATGGCCATATCTCTTGGAACAATGTCGTATGCCTTTTTAAGGTATATGAATACCAGAGCCATATTATCCTATCCCTCCAGTTTCTTTTCCACCAATTGTCCCAGAATGAACACCTCTCCCTCTACTGAAACCTTGTTGTTCTTCTCCCATTTCACACTCCGCTACACTCTTGATCCTTCCATCCCGAATCCTATTAAAAAGATACACCACTGTCAGTTACCCGCTGATATTCTAACTTGCATATACTTTGACCAAGTTATACAAGACATTAATGAAACCGATGTGTTGATAGACTGGTTGATAGTTTTAGTAAATGGAGATGTGAAAGTGTCAGACTTGACGGATCATAAGGTTTACGTTGTTAAGTGTTGGCTACACGATTCCAATGGAGAAGCGTAGGAGAAATGTGTGAAGAAGTTGACGACGACCTGTACATTTGTTTGTAAAAATGGAATAAATATGCAAAAACTTACCCTGTTTTGCCAACTTACACAGACTGTCAACTCACATACTTCCAACTTACAAACTTCCAGTTTGCAAACTCCCGACTTATAAACATCAGACTTTCAAGCAAACTTTCAACCTACAAACTTCCAACTTGCAAATGTCCGACTTACAAACTTCATATTACAAACTTCCGACTTTAAACTTTGTGGTACAAACATCAAACTTACAGGATGGATGTCACAGCCACGTCATTTTTTAAGTGACGTAACTTCCATACAATATAATAATGGCACCAGCTCACTTATTCCGCGAGGTGGTTCCAACTTACGCCAGCCACCAGCGCCACCTAAGGGAGAGCTACCTAACTAATTTAAGGTTACATATAAACAATACAGTTAGGGTTAATTAACCGGAAAATTACACTACCAACCTGAGGATGATAATACAATTTTGAGAAAATTGCATTTTTGTCCTTATGTCAAAACACGCAATTTTACGGTTTATTAACCTTAACTTTTATACCGCCATATTCAATGTATGTATGTATGTATGTATGTATGTATGTATGTATGTATGTATGTATGTATGTATGTATGTATGTATGTATGTATGTATGTATGTATGTATGTATGTGTGTATGTTTGTATGTATGTGTGTATGCATGTATGTATGTATGTTTGTTTGTATTTTACTTGGAGGGTTAATGGAGCACACTAGCTAAATTTACAATGACCGGTAATTTTTGTACCATTTCATTTAAATAGGTCATGTGTGTTTACAAACATACACAACAGTCAACATTATTTACATGTTTTTTATGCACTTGAGCGATGGTCAACCCTGTCGATGTAACTGCTTTGGTGCGTGCCTGTTGTTCAAGCCACGTCCAGTCGACGACTTTGGGTTCCGGTGAATAGAAGGAAGGTCGACCATTGGTCAATTGTCTGGTCGGTTCGTCTTCATTGCTTTCGTTCACAGCCTGGGCACCGTAGAAAGTTGTCTTCATGTCTTTTCTCATAACGATGGCACACAACCTTTATGTACTATTCGGAGACTTTCTAAAACGTGTTCAGACATGTCTGAAAACAACGTGATCCTAGCTATCACATTGCAAATGATATATCAGGACTTAAATTGTTATTTGTGTCATAGATAAAAAATGTTGGTGAAGTTATAGCAGATTTGATCACTAGGAGGCAAACTTACTTACTTTTAATTTAGCTTACGAATGATACACAATACTTATGCTACGACAAATCAACAAAAACAGGTCGGCAAGTTTCAGATCTGCATTTACTAAAACTATTAACCAGTCTTTCAGCATCACGGTTTCATTAATGTCCTGTTCAGCCTCTTCAGGTGCATATACATTAGACTATCAGAAGGCAACTGAGAGAGATGATTTTTTTTAATGGGTTGGCTAAGATAGTCATTCATGGTCGACGGATATCCCGGCAGCGGAAGATTCTGGCTGAAACACACCGTGCGGAATCTGCACGACTTGCAGGCGTTTGATGATGTAATTGACATACGAGCCCCGTTGCCATTTCTTGAGGGTGATGTATATGTTTGTAGATATCAAAGCATTCAGTTTGTCACACTGTAACATCTCTGGCATGGCAGCAAACTCGTCTGCTTTCGCGTCTACGCGATTGTTCATGTGTTCGTCAAACAAGGTCAACCACAATTGTTTACCAGTCACCGTTTCAACGATGCACACCCATACGCAGAAATGCGCATCCGATTTCCCGTAACCATTTCTGACACATCGCAGCTGATCGCATGCACGCGTTTCTTGCAATACCGACAGCCGCCGTAGAATGCAGCGTTATGACTGACTTCAATGATGGCCAACACCTTCAATGTAACTGTTTTTGTGTGTAACTCTTTTTCCAGCCACGTCAGGTCAACGATTTCTGGTTCTGGCGAATAGTGGGCAGTCGTTTGGGAACGTCGACTGGTCGATTCGTCTTCTTCGCTTTCAATCGCTGCCCGAGCAAGGTGGAAAGATGTCTTCAGCATGTTGTTTTTTGAATTTGGCATGTCTGGCGGTGGGAAATTGTACAAAATATATCTATTCATAAAAAAAACACAACGTCAATAAGTCAATGGCATTTTAGAATCTTCTGGAATGTTCCATTAATTCTAGAAGACTACGCACACGGAATCATGCAGTAGCCACTATGCGCATGCGCAACTTGAAGTGGCACCAGGCACCGCATTACACATTCAGCGTATTTTTAGTTTTAACATAGGAAGACGTGGTTCACGTTTGTAGATGCGTTTCTGCTCTGTTTTATAACTGGTTAAATTCAGTAAAATGAAAAGACAAGGTCAAATAAGCCGTCACATATATAAATAGTCACTGACCATACTGCTAGCATGTAATATAATATTATTTAAAATATTTTAGTAATTTGACACGCTAGCATACCCAACTACATGAAGCCGTCCTCGGAAGTTATGCAATGGCCACGTTGCACATACGCAACTGGAAGTGGCAGCGAAAACCACCAGTTGCACTGAAAAACGCCAGTGGCGACGAAAACCGGCAGTCGCTGTAAGAATAGTAGATTCGTGTTAAGGTACAAGAACAGGTCGCATATGATTGCCCTAGATGTTGCAGTTTCGGGAAGCGGATAGTTGCGCATGCGCAATGGATACACGCGCTGGCGATAACAGACGTTTATAATATCCAAAATATAGGAAGTCACTTTGCCCCAACAGTGGTTGCATAAGCTGCAGCCACCTACGGTTTCCCTATTTGGCTTCCCTTGGCGCCATATTGCGGGTAGCACCGGTACTAAGGTGGCACCGGAAGCCACATTGCGCACTCTGGTATTGTAAACCGCATGTATACTACTCTAGTCTAGTTGCCCGGCGTTTTTATTTAGATTGAGATTCATACGGTTTATTGCCAAGTAACATTTAAAATAAATTAACAAGGAATTTGTGGCGTTGTGGCGTAAGAAGTTGCAAACGAAGGATCAGATGGTACCATATATATCAATGTGCTGTAGGCAACCGTTGTCCCGGGTTTAAAAGTGTGATTCTTATATCTTCATTTGCTGGTTTTGAAGCAAGCACATTCTGGTGATCTCATCACATTAACTATTTTGATAAAGTATTTATAGTCCAATGTGTTTGCCATGCGCACTAGTATGTTTTACAGTGCCAAGATCTGTAGTGGAAATATATATTACGTACTGATTCATGTGTGGGCAGGACTGGCTTCTTGGGACCCTTATTATTCACAATAGGTACAACAAAGGTATTGTCATTTTTCATTTCTTCATTTTCAAAGCGTCTTATGGACATGAACATTCAGCCTATTATTGTGTTGATAGCATTGTAAGTGAATGAGGTGATTGTTGTCCATTGTGTGAATGAATACACACACGCGTCGACGTTATCGGCAACAACGTGAACAATACCAACGCTTGATAATGATATTCCACTAATGTCCTTGTTTGGATTGGCTTTACGTCTGCTCCAAATAATTTCAAGTGGCTTTTTTCCTGTTTTGCCAGCACGTACAAAATACCCCCTGTGTCACAATGTTGGGTATGTCGAGCCAATTGGATGCTGTTTTAAAGTGTCCTACATTCCACCAGACAACGTTTGTTTCCCAATCACTGTTAATAAAATTGCTGCTTTTCGAGCGCAAAAAGGGACTGCTCAAAAAGCGATTGCTCAATATGAGAGGTATATGATTTTAATGCATGAAGGACGATAACATTTTATCGAGCACACACAGTTAGAAATAGTTAGATATAGTGGGGAGGGATTCGAAGGTTAAAAAAAAAATTATTTCGAGTAGTATCGTACATCGGTGTTTAGAGATCATCCCTGTCGTGTTCGCTGGCTCCACAAACACATGGTTATTCGCAAGTATTATTAAGTTCGACAGGGGTCCCAAACACATGTGTTTTGTGTTCGACACAACCCTGACCTATAACATATATTATAACATAACATAACATGACACTCCTCATCCACATGACGTGT
>OY759270.1:2861136-2876136 GCA_963662155.1 Lamellibrachia columna | reverse complement strand
TGTTTGTTGTCTACGCCGTCTTCTTTGGTGGATGCACTGGTGAGTGGTCATGGTAACCTTCCTCACTTTAAACCGGTACAATTGATTGCAATGTGACATGCAATGTTATTTAACGCCTGTCAATGTTGTATAAGTCCACACAGCCAGTGGTTAACTACGGTTTCGTTCGCAATAATTGCATCTCTCCAGCATAAGACGTGTCAACTTCAGCGTTGACATCCAGATGTGACAAGTGCAAGGTATTCATGTATACATATGAATGATCTAGAGGAACACAAAGTGGACGACTGTAACCAACTTTCGAATGTCAGTAAATGGTTGCGATCCCCGGTTTTATTGATTGAGAGTCTTACGTTCTTCAATGAAAAAATCTGATATATATTATCCAAAATTGATGTTATTTAGTAAACACGAACGATAAACATCCTAACCTTTTGTCCTCCCACATGCGGTCTAATGAACCACGGTTTGTAATTTAAAATGTTTGTGAATAATGACTTTGTTCAATACATCGCGAACAGCTGTCGGTCGACAATTTGCAATAAATATGAACAACGTTTGACAGAGACAGTCTTTCACCGAATCACGTGATGGGTATATTATTAACGCCCGACCAAAATATTAAAATTAAAAACGTTTCTGATTTTCTAAGCCGTATTTTGCAGGCCAATATGTTTCGGAAATATGTATAATTTAAAGCGTTAGTTTTGCTACGTAGGGAAGTGACTATGCAATAAAAGTTCAATTCAGGTATTTCATTTGTTAATTAATATTAAACTATTGCTAAGTTGTAAATGGAGTGATACATAAATATTGAGTTTGTTTAAAAATTAAACTTTCCAATTGTTTCATGATAGTGTATTGGGTTTACATTGTACAGCGGAGGACTGAGTGCTCTTTAGTCAAACATTAATTAAAACTGACACAAGTTAAAGATGTTCCTTGGATGGTCAGCACCCGGTTCCACTTTTTCTGATAATTACATAATCCATAAAACATATACATTTCTTCTAACTATTGCGATTTTCTCGCTCAGGTACATTTGGTACCCTTCACCAGGAAATACATTCTAGGAAGACCAGTTATTCTGCAGACGTAAGTGTAGAGTGGTATATTGTAGGCGTGAGTGTAGAGTGGTATATTGTAGGCGTGAGTGTATAGTGGTATATTGTAGACGTGAGTGTATAGTGGTATATTGTAGGCGTGAGTGTGTCGTGGTATATTGTAGGCGTGAGTGTGTCGTGGTATATTGTAGGCGTGAGTGTGTCGTGGTATATTGTAGACGTGAGTGTGTCGTGGTATATTGTAGGCGTGAGTGTGTCGTGGTATATTGTAGGCGTGAGTGTGTCGTGGTATATTGTAGGCGTGAGTGTGTCGTGGTATATTGTAGGCGTGAGTGTGTCGTGGTATATTGTAGGCGTGAGTGTGTCGTGGTATATTGTAGGCGTGAGTGTGTCGTGGTATATTGTAGACGTGAGTGTGTCGTGGTATATTGTAGGCGTGAGTGTGTGTCTGGCGCCGGTCGTTCTCCTCAATCTGCTGGGCACTGAGCAATTCACCAACGCGTTTGGACTGCTGATTCTCTTCCAAGGGGTGGCCACCATTGTCGGCCCTCCAGTGGCCGGTATGCACACTAGGTGGCGCTATGCTACTGTTTTCTCTATGTTGCATTTGTAAATTGAACCTAGCTATTCACCCTTCTTGGTGTGACATATTCAAATTTATATCAACTAACACGTTTACACACTTCTCCGCGTTTCGGCAATCATTAATTCTCCCAACTTAATGAACATTTATGTTTGCTGGAGACAAGAGCGAAGGAGATGGGAGGGAAGGCGAGGGGAGCAAAGGAGACGGGAGGGAAGGAGACGGGAGGGAAGGCGCGGGGAGCGAAGGAGAAGGGAGCGAAAGCAAAGATAGGAGGGATACATGAGCAAAGGGAACGAAGGCGTGAGGAGCGTAACATAGCCAGGAAACATCAAGGAAAGCTGCAGGACAGAATGCGACGGAAGGGATCCGACGCATGAACTACTCTGAGGTTGTGACAAAGTGGGGTGAGGAGGTGAGCGAGGGCGTTTGTGGGGGACTCGATAGTTTGGAAAACTGACAGATCGCTAAACAAGGGGACGACGTAGTGATTTGCTTTCCAAGGGCAAAAATATAGGCTACCACAGAGAGGGTGGACAAAATCATGGGACCTGGCAAGGGACGATCGGTTTTAATAAATGTACTACATTTAGGGACTAACAACGCAGAGGGGGACGGTACAACTGCTAAAGTTAGGAAATACAGGCAGTTAGTCACAACACTTAAGCAGACACCGGTTGAGCAGATAATTATGTCAGTAATTTTACCAGTAATGGGAAGCAGGGGTCACGGTTATCGAAATTGCCAGAGGATGGCAATTAACACGTTGGTTCAGCAGCTATGCAAGGAAGAGGAAGTTGGATTTGTGGATTTGTGGGAATGTTTTGTTGGCAGGGCTGACATGTTCACGAGGGGTGAGCTTCATGTAAGTGGAATGAGTGCAACAGTGTTTGCGGATGAAATCTCAGCAGCAAATATTTTTTGTAGCAAACATTTTAAAAATTAGATGGGCAGGTGGTTTACTTAGAGGTGCCTCAAACATGACAAGAGACCACTAGTACACATAAACCAATAAAACTAGTACACACAAATTAGTAAGAATGTCCGGAAAACAAGAAGCTGATTATAAAGGCGTGTGTTTAAATATGCAAATAAGAAAAACGAATTAAACATTACGGTAGAAGATATTGATCCTCACATAATTGGTTAAACAGAATCATGGGCCAACACAGACATACCCGATCCCGAAATAGGAGTGACATGATACATAATTTTTAGGAGAGATCGAATAGGAAGAAAGGGAGGGTTATTTGATTTATTAAAGAAACTACTCAGGCATACGAAGAAGATTGCGATGCTTGTTGGTACAAAGCGCTATAGAGGAAGTGAAGGGGAACACTTCATAATGGGCGATTTTATCCACGGACATATATAATGGAAATATCTAGATAGTACATGGGTGAGGACCAACATTTTCTATTTTTACTGCAGGATACCCTCCTTACTCAACTCGTGTAGAACCAACCAGGGCTGAGAATGTATTATATATATATAGTTTTGTCTTCACACAATGAATTAGTGGACAATGTCATAATACACGAACTGTTGGGTACCAGAGATCGTAATCAAATGCATTTTGATATCAAAGTAAAAGTAAAAATAAAGAAATACAAGATAAACTTCCATAAAGGTAAATATAAAACATAAGAAAATACATATAGATTGGAATAACATGCTGATGGCTAAGGACACGATTGAATGTGGGAACAATCTAAAATATTAAATTGAGAGAATCATCGAACAATTTGTTCCCTTGAAAAATCAAGGAAACGGTCTATAAAGAACACTTGTCAAAGGAAGCTGTTATAAAAATAGCGGGCAAGCAAAATATGTGGAGGGTTTATATGCGTGCCAGCAAGGATGAAGACTACACAATTTACAAAGAGGCGCTTAATGAAGCTAAGACTGAAATTAGACAAAAATAAAAAAATTATAATAGAAGCCATGAGCACAAATTAGCATGTAACATAAAGAATGACAACAAACGTTATTTTTATGGATATGTCAGGAGTAAACAAAACTTACGAGACAAGGTTGGACCACTAGAAGAGAGTGCTGGATATATAATGTCACAAGGTTTTATAATTGCGGAAGACCTAAATGGATACTTCAGTTCAATGTTTACAAGAGAGGATATTACTTCATTACCAGTTAAAGATTTCAGGGGGTTAACCGGACTATAGGGGCAGTTATTTGTAACTCCTAAAATGGTAGCTAAGAAAGGAAATAAAGGCAATGAAGGATAAATCACCTGGATTGGATGAAATTCCGCCAAAACAAATAATCAAAACAGTAGAACAAATTAGTATATCATTTGCACGAGCGTTTATCTGGTCATTAAAAGAGATAGTGGTTCCTTTTGAATAGAAAGAAGTAAAAATCATACCATTGTTTAAAACGGGTTAGAGAAATAAGTCTGAATTTAGCATCAGTTATTTGTAAATTAATGGAAAAATTAATTAAATATCATATTGTGGACTTCCTTGTTAGACATAAACTATTAAATCCAACTCAACATGGGTTCCTAAAAACGAGATCATGCTTCACAAATATGTTATGTTTTTTTAAGAAACCACTAAGTGGATAGACGAAGGATCATCAGTAAATAGTATCTACTTAGATTTTCAGAAAGGTTTCGACAAACTGCCAATTCAAAGATTACTATATAAATTAAAAGTCCATGGTATCGGGAATGGCATAATCGACTGGATAGGAAATTGGCTGACCGACAGAAGACGTGTTGTAGTAGACGGGAAGGTTTCAAACTGGAAATCAGTTTTAACTTAGTTAAATGGTTTGAAAAATGGCAGATGTTTTTAAATTTTGGGAAATGTAAATGCCTACACACAGGACACGGGAACTTGGATGTAAACTATGAAATGGGAAATATTGTTCTAGGTACTACTGTAAAAGAAAATGGTTTAGCAGTAACACTACGTGATGATATGAACGTTTCATAACAGTGTGGTATTGCAGCTTGAAAAAGTAATCAAATTCTTGGGTTGATTATGAATAATATAACATACAAGAAAAATAGCTAATTATACATATGTACATAGCAATAAAGCCATCATTTAGAATACTGTATATAAGCTTTGATACTATATTGTAAGAAAGATATAGATTACGCTCGATCGAATACAGACGAGAGCAACTAAAACGAGTCCAGAACTGAGAGACCTTAGTTATGAAGAATGTTGCTTGACAACCCTAGCGACAAGAAGGTTAAGAGGAGATCAAATTGAAGTTTCTAAGATATTGAAACGGTATGGAAATATTCATAGAAATGTCAAAACATTTTCTCATTAAAATAAGGTAGTAGAACTAGAGGACATGAGGTAACATTAGTAAAGGATCGGTGTTGATTGGATATCATGAAGTACCCATTCTCATACAGGAAAATAAATTGATGGATCAAATTATATACAGACTGTGTACTTCCTAGAGACGTGAAAATGCTTCAAAGCAAAGTTGATATATATATATCTCAGGAGGGCGGGTTACACATAGATGAACAAATTATTCTCGATAAGCCAATGGCTTCCTTGACCAGTTGCCATATGGTCCTTTACCATGGATGAAAATCTTGTTAAACCTACTGGCAGTATGAAGACTGAATGTGTTCTACTTGCAGGTTGGCTGTACGACGTGACGCACTCCTACGACTTGCCGTTCGCAATCGTCGGAGCTGTGACCACCTGTAGTGGACTTATCCTCTACAGTGTACCGTGCGTCCAAAGACTGCGCCAACGTCGTAGACGACGGTGCTTGGAACAGGACAATGTCAGTACAGAACACGGCTTGTCCCTGTCCGTCAGGGACGCTTAGTAGTGCGGTGTTAGCGGTGTTATTTCGATGTTAATATTTTAGATGTTACCCATGCCACTGTCGGCTGTTCCAATGAGTTCATCCCCAAACACTGCAGCAACCTTACCTCTTAGATGAAACCCATCCCTCGGATGCCATAATAACGAGCAGATCTGGTTTTAAATGAGTAAGCACTCAATATTGAAGCAGCATATATTTACCGGTTCTGAAACAACACTCCTATTCCAATTCCCAATTTGGATTACGCACAGCAAGTGCACGAAGTTATTCAACTCGAGTATACACCTGGTTAGTATTCTCTCACTAGTATATATCGGCTACTTTATGTAAATGAAAAACAGTAGTGAACAGCAAAAAGCTAACTTTTTGAAACTAGAGTACAATAATGTAATAACGAACCTAACACGTGAAAGCAGATAAGGCTATCCTTTCTAAAACTGAAATAATTAGCGGAATGTGATCACCTAGTGCAGAAGCAGAGGCTTCGACTATTGTATCACGTTCTGACCTTCCTATGAGCACAGCCACCTTAACTGATCAACACGTTACTTCCGTTCATGCCACATTTCAAAAGCGGCTGATGAATTTTTAACAGTAACATGGAACGGTGACATGTCGCCACCTAGATTTGACCAAATTATGAGTAATACAACATAGCGTTATAGAGGTGCTGCCACCTAGACTTGACCAAATTATGAGTAATACAACATAGCGTTATAGAGGTGCTGCCACCTAGACTTGACCAAATTATGAGTAATACAACATAGCGTTATAAGAGGTGCTGCCACCTAGACTTGACCAAATTATGAGTAATACAACATAGCGTTATAAGAGGTGCTGCCACCTAGACTTGACCAAATTATGAGTAATACAACATAGCGTTATAAGAGGTGCTGCCACCTAGACTTGACCAAATTATGAGTAATACAACATAGCGTTATAGAGGTGCTGCCACCTAGAATATCGTACTGGTCACATCTCGTTTGGCCATGCACACACGCGGACATGCAGGAATGAACACGTATAATCAATAACACCTATTTACAGAACTTCTAATTAAAATACATAAACGCATACTTGTTAACGTCCGCGTTATCTGCAGGCACATAAGACTAGCACAATATTTGTTCTTAAATACATATTCTATGTTTTCACGCATATACCCAAACCTGTTACACCCGAGGGAGCGAAGGAGATGGGAGGGAAGGCGACGGGAGCGAAGGAGAAGGGAGAGAAAGAAAAGGGAGGGAGACGGGAGGGCAAGTTACGGGAATGTGGGATGGGGAGGCGACAGGAGCGAAGGGAACGAAGGCGTCAGGAGAGAAGGCGACAGGAGCGCAAGATAGCCAGGAGACATGAGGGAAAGATGACAGGTTGATGGATAAGAGGAGATGGACAACTCGCTGCCAGGTGACACGCTGCCAGGTGACACGCTGCCAGGTGACACGACTGCAGGTCAGAAAGCGACAGGAGGGATCCGACGCAAGAGCTACTCTGAGGTAATGATAGAGGGGGTGAGGAGGAGAACGAGGGAGGACTCGATAATTTTGGAAAACTGACAGAGCGATAAACAAGGGGGACGACGTGGTGATTTGCTTTCCAAGGGAAAAATAGAGGATATCACAGAGATGGTGGACAAAATCATGGGACCTGGCAAGGGACGATCGATGCTAATCAAATTACTACACGTAGGGACTAATAACGCAGAGAGAGAGGGGGGGGGTACAAACGCTAAAGTTAGGAAATACAGTTAGTCACAACACAGACAAAGATTGAGCAGATAATTCTGTCAGTGATTTTACCAGTAATGGGAGCAGGGATCAGGGTTATCGAAATTGCCGGAGGATGGCAATTAATACGCTAGTTCAGCAGCTATTTAAGGTAGAGGAAGTTGGATTTGTGGATTTGTGGGAATGTTTTGTTGGCAGGGCTGACATGTTCACGAGGGATGGGCTTCATCTAAACGGAATGGGTGCAGCAGTGTTTGCGGATGAACAGCAGCAGATGTATTTGATAGCAAACATTGTTTAAATTAGACGCGCAAAGGGTCTAATTAGAGGTGCCTCAAACATGACAAGAGACCACTAGTACACATAAACCAGTAATAAATTATAATTATTATTATAAAGGCGTGTCTTTAAAAAAGACCAATAACAAAAACTAATTAAACATTATGGTAGGAGATATTGACCTTCACATAATTTGTAAAACAGAATCATGGACTAACAAAAACATACCAGATCCCGAAATAGGAGTGACATGATACGTAATGTTTAGGAGAGATCGAATGTGAAGAAGAGGAGGGGGAGTTATTTTATTTATTAAAGAACTTACTCAGGCATACGAAGAAGATTGCGATGCTGGTTGGTACAAAGCGCTATAGAGGAAGTCAGTAAAGGGGAATATTTCATAACGGGCGATTTTATCCACGGACATATACAATGGAAATATCTAGATAGTACATGGATGAGGACCAACATATTATATTTTTAATGCAGGATACCCTCCTTACTCAACTCGTGCTAAAACCAACCAGGGGAGAGAATGTATTATATGTAGTTTTGTCTTCACAAAAATGAATTAGTAGACAATGTCAAAATACACGAACTGTTGTACACAAGAGATCATAATCAAATGCATTTTGACATCAAAGTAAAATCTGAAAGTAAAAATGAAAAATACAAGATAACCTTCCATAAAGGTAAATATAAAATATAAGAAAATACTTAGCAAAGCTTGATTGGAATAACATGCTGAGGAATAAGAACGCAATTGAATGAGGGAACAACCTAAAATATGAAGTTGAGAGTATCATCGAACAATTTGTTCCCTTGAAAAAACACGGAAAACTGTCTAGAAAGAAACACTTGTCAAAGGAAGCTGTTAGAAATATAGCGTCCAAGCAAAATATGTGGAGGGTTTATATGCGTGCCAGCAAGGATGAATGAAGACTACACAATTTACAAAGAGGCTTTTAATGAAGCTACGACTGAAATTAAACAAGATAATAGAAGCCATGTGTACACATAAAGAATGACAGCAAACGTTTTTATGGATATGTCAGGAGTAAACAAAACTTACGAGACAAGGTTGGACCACTAGAAGAGAGTGCTGGATATACAATGTCAGAGGGTTTTATAATTGCAGAAGGCCTAAATGGATACTTCAGTTCAGTGTTTACAAGAGAGGATATTAGTTAATTACCAGTTAAAGATGCAACATTTCATGGGGCTAAATCGGATTATATGGGCAGTTATTTGTAAATTCTGAAATGGTAGCTAAGAAAGGAAATAAAGGCAATGAAGGATAAATCACCTGGATTGGATGGATTTCCGACAAAACTACTAATCGAAACAGTAGAACAAAGTAGTATATCATTTGCACGAGCGTTTATCTGGTCATTAAAAGAGATAGTGGTTCCTTTTGAATAGAAAGAAGTAAACATCATACCATTGTTTAAAAAGGGTTAGAGAAATAAGTCAGAATTTAGCATTAGTTATTTGTAAATTAATGGAAAGGTTAATTAAATATCATATTGTTGACTTCCTTGTTAGACATAAATTATTATATCCATCTCAACATGGACTCCTAAAAGCGAGATCATGCTTAACAAATATGTTATGTTTTTTTGAAGAAATCACTAAGTGGATAGACGAAGGATCACCAGTAGATATTATATACTTAGATTTTTAGAAAGGTTTCGACAAAGTGCTTCATCAAAGATTACTATATAAATTAAAAGCCCAAGGTATCGGGGATGGCATAATCGACTGGATATAAAATTGGCTGACTGACAGAAGACGTGTTGTAGTAGACGGGAAGGCTTCAAACTGGAAATCAGTTTTGCGTGGGGTATCACAATGATCTGTATTAATATATTTATTTGTCTTAATATATATATATATATATATATATATATATATATATATATATATATATATATATATATATATATATATATATATATCAATGACTTTGACGATAATATAACATGCAACGTACTTACATTTGCGTATGACACAAACGTGTTTAGAAAGGTTAACAATTATGGTGATATACAACATTTACAAAACGATCTCTAACTTAGTTAAATGGTCTGAAAAATGGCAGATGTTATTCAATATATTTTGGGACATGTAAATGCCTACACACAGGACGCGGGAACTTGGATGTAAACTATGAAATGGGAGATACAGTTCTAGGTACTATTGTAAAAGCAAAGGATTTAGGAGTAACACTCCTTGCTGATATGAACGTTTCATAACAATGTGGTATTGCAGCTTAGAAGAGTAATCAATGTCTTGGGTTGATTACGATAAATATAACATACAAGGAAAAAGAGCTAATGATACCTATGTACATAACAATAGAGGCTTCATTTAGAATACTGTATATAACCTTGGATACCATATCGTAAGAAAGATATAGATTACGCTCGATCGAATATAGAGGAGAACAACTAAATTGATTCCAGAACTGAGAGACCGTAGTTATTAAGAACGCCTAAAAGAATATGGCTTGACAACTCTAGAGACAAGGAGGTTTAGAGGAGATCAAATTGAAGTTTTTAAATTTTGACAGGGTATGAAAATATTGATAGAAATGTCAAAACATTTTTTCACTAAAATAAGATAGTAAAACTTGAGAACATGAGGTAACATTAGAAAAGTATCAGTGTTGATTGGATATCAAGAAGGTACCCGTTCTCACACAGGATAATAAATTAATGGATCAAATTATATACAGACTAGTAACGTGAAAGTGCTTAAAAGCAAAGTTGACATATATCTCAGGAGGGCGGGTTGCACATAGATGAAAAAAAATTCTCGATAAACCAATGGCTTCCTTGTCCACTTGCCATATGGTCCTTTACCAATGATGACTATCTTATTAAATCTTGTTAAATCTACTTGCAGTATGAAATGAATGAATGAACTGAATGTGTTCTACTTGCAGGTTGGCTGTACGACGTGGCACACACCTACGACTTGCCGTTCGCAATCGTCGAAGTAGTGACCACCTGTAGTGGACTTATCCTCTACAGTGTTCCGTGCGTCCAAAGACTGCGCCAACGTCGTAGACGACGGCGCTTGGAGCAGGACAATGTCAGTACAGAACACGGCTTGTCCCTGTCCGTCAGGGACGCTTAGTAGTGAGGTGTTAGCGGTGTTACTTCGATGTCAATATTTTAGATTTAGATGCTACCCATGCCACTGCCGGCTGTTCCAAAGAGTTCATCCGCAAACACTGCAGCAACTCTCAGATGAAACCCATCCTTTATCGGATGCCGGAATCACGAGCAGATCTGGTTTTAAATGAGTAAGCACTCGATATTGAAGCAGCATCTATTTATCGGTTCTGAAACAAAGCTCCTATTCCAATTTCCAGTTTGGATTACGCACAACAAGTGCACGAAGTTATTCAACTCGAGTAGACACCTGGTTAGTATTCTCTCACTAGTATATATCGGCTACTTTGTATAAAGGAAAAACAGTAGTGAACAGCAAACAGCTAACTTTTAAAACTAACCTACAATAATGATTGTAATAACGAACCTAACACGTGAAAACAGGTAAGGCTAACCTTTCTAAAACTGGAATAATTACCGGAATGGGATCACCTAGTGCAGAAGCAGAGGCTTCGACTATTGTATCACGTCCTGACCTTTCAACGAGCACAGCCACCTTAACGGATCAACACGTTACTTCCGTTGATGCCACATTTCAAAAGCGGCTGATGAATTTGAACACCAATATGGAACGGTGATATCCTGCCACCTAGACTTGACCAAATTATTAGTAATACAACATTGTGTTATAGAGGTGCTGCCATCTAGAAACTATTGTACTGGTCACATCTCGTTTGGCCACGCACACACGCGGGCATGCAAGAATGAACACGCACGCACGCACGCACGCATGCACCCAGACATAGACACGCACGAACAAGAACGCTATGTCGTCGATCTTAGCAGTTTTTCGTCGTCTTTGAACATGTTGTTTTACGAGTTTTCATGTAGGTGTGCCGTTCTCGTTCGGGGTTAACGCATGACTGAGAAAATTAAAGAAAAAAGAGATAAGATGTGCCTATAGTGTCCTCGTGAGAACAAATATGGGATAGTAGGCCGAATTACACACCCAGCAAATACAGCAACATAATTCTTTGATACTATTAAGGTTTTTATCTGCAAGCCGACGGCGCATTGTTTGGCTGTATAATATGCGATTGTTCGTTCCCGATGATGTTTCGTGTAGTTTCATTGGCGTAATGTAACCTATCCATCAGATAAATGCGACGAATGTGACGGTCATGTTCTGCTGTGATCAATCGAACTCACCGCTCAAATTTCACCTACGATGCGTGCACGTGCATTCCATGTGCACAGGCATGCCATGGCCTAATCGGGCTGGAATGTGCACGTTTACCTGTACGATATTTTCGACACAATCGAGACACCACCTGTAATTGCGTCATGTTTGGTTGATAAAAGTTCGGCGAGTTCATTGTGTCACGACAAAAACTTAAGTTGAAATATTCGCGTTTCTTTTGTTTTTAATACATAAACCTACATATTTTTTCAATAAGAAACCATGCAACATAAAATGTTAGTAGACAATTGTCAACATGGATATTTATCCCTGGCTATGTTTACTAATATCAGGCTACCACCAGCAGCACAAACATCCTGTCGACCTTCCCTTTGTAAATCTTGTTCTTCTTCTGTTACCATTCTCTTCCGTATCCTCAAAGTCAACAATCCTCTCTACTAGTTTCGTAACGTAACTTATAAACACCTCCGTCCTTCCACAACTACTTCGCGTACCATTCAACTTCCACATGTGTTGACAATACCTGGGTCACCGCTACCTTTGTACTGTTTGATTGGTTCAGTGCACACTACACCGACTGCCCCCAGTGTGTGTAGGCGGCTCTATGTGTGAGGTCCCACTGAATCAGCAGCAAATTTGAACATACAACACTGAGCACAACAAACTTTATCGATTCACACGGTAAGTACAACGTATACATATTGCCAGATATTAAGAAAATGTTATGCACTGAACAAAGTATATCACGGGGGTGAACAAAGTATATCACGGGGCTGAACAAATATATCATGGGGCTGCAGCTGCGCACTGGGAGAACGGTAATTTCTCTATTGAAGCACACAACACAAAAAATAACACAAATAACATAACAATCACAACAATTTGATTGTCATGTATTTAAGCTTCTACGAACACCACATTAGGGTGGAGTTAGCGACGGTCTCTAAAGCGTTGATTCTAACAAATACGTCACTGAGCTGTTCACGTTTTCAGCGAACACCTACTCATAGACTTATATATCTTAAATGAACATTTATCAGCTCCCACATCTACATTCGTCTACACAAGCAATCAATGCGCTCCATTCGGCTCGATTGGGGCTAGAACAAAACCGATACACATAATTATATACATAACTGTGTCATTCTCAGTCGTCTAGGAAAGTGTCCCAGTGACACGTTGTGTAATGCCGCTACATCACATCATATGGCACACCACTACGAAATGTATCCCTAGATAAAAGAGGGTTAAGATGATATCAAATTGAAGTTTTTGTTGGTATTGAATGGGTATGAAGGTATTGACAGAAATAGATTTTACTTACTTACGTGCAGGCGTCTTTTGTGAAATTTTAGGGTTGAACATTGTTCAGTCGGTCAACAGGAATAAGAATAAATCCCAGCACAACGATGTCATTGCTGTCCTTTTCACTGCAGCAACTAGAGGACACAAAGTAGAATTAGTGAAGCATCGGTGTAGATTGGATATCAGAAAAGTACCAATTCTCACGAAGGACAATAAATGAATGCAACAAATTATCTACAGTTTGTGTAAATGCTTGCAGTGTGAATATGTTTAAAAGCAAATTGACAAATATCTCAGAAGGGCGAGAGTCCCACAACTTTTCATATACATATAAAAATGGTGGGACTCTCAATGTCCAATGGATTCCTTGTCCATTTGCTATGTGGGTCTTTTGTCTGGGATAGCAATCTTTTAAACTCATGTTAAATTTATGAAGTGTTTTAGTTTGTTATAGTTCAAAACAAGCAATTTTTTTGACGAGAAGAAAAGCTGATGGAAGATGACACTTAATAATTATTTAAAGGGAACAAAACTTACCTAGACACACACACACACACACACACACACACACACACACACACACACACACACACACACACACACACACACACACACACACACACACACACACACACACACACACACACACACACCACCACCACCACCACCACCACCACCACCACCACCACCACACCACACCACACCAAAAAAAAAAACACACACACACACACACACACACCACACACACACACACACACACACACACACACACACCACACACATACACCACACACACACACACACACACACACACACACACACACACACACACACACACACACACCACACACAAACACCACACCGGATTCACCTTCATACGTTACACATAATATGTACAACACGATATACTGTTGTAACTAATATACGCGTGACCTTGATACGCAGTTGTTTCAAATACATCAGAATACATACTTGAGACTGATACACTGTTTTAACTGATGCACCAAGTGCTATGGTTTTTGTTATTGATACACCACGACACACCACGATGCACAAATATACACCACGATAAAAAAATCACTACAATCATCGTCACCACTTTTAAAGTGTAGTGCATCTGCTCACCAACAGTACTAGGTGGTTCATATGGCAACATCAACGCTGATCGATCGAGTTCCGTCGGCCGCACGCACAGGTGGCACCACAAGACAAGTGTATCTTATTCCGTTTGTGCTATTGCACTGAGAAAACGAATGGGACGTTCCGACAGATGATTGACATTTAACGTCTCAGGGATGTGACGGTCTCCTCTTTGCCATCCCGGAATTCGTCAATAACCTTGGTTACTACATTCCATTTTCTACTTACCTGATAGGGTAGAGCAAGTGAGACTGGGCGATACCGCGGATTAATGTGATAATTGGCAGGATGCACATTAATTAATATTGTTATATATAATAACATTTAAATTTAATGCATGAGGTGCAAATGTGGTTGTGATAGATGGCCTGGTTGAAGATAACATTTGTATATGTGGTTGTGATTGTTAGGTCTACTGGTCTAGTAGAAGGTAACACATCTATCAGTGGTTGCGATCTTTACTTCCGATGACCAAGTTAAAGAGGCCATCGGTCACGTAGATCATAGTGTGAAATTAGTAAATTACACAACGTATTTAAATCAATCGACGGATATGCATCATTCGAGCCATATTTATATTTACTGAATTATGTACTTGTATAATAACAATACGTTTTTACATAAATGTTACAGCGTTTAACTATTTACTTTACACATATTTTAAGATGTGAATATAATGACAACGCTAACATTTATCATCGAACCATTTATTTTTTTAAATAAACCAACTGCTATATTTTTTTCTAATTAT
>OY759270.1:2828636-2856136 GCA_963662155.1 Lamellibrachia columna | reverse complement strand
GGGCAGCCACGATGAGGGCAGCACCTCTCCAGCCATATTCATCCACAAGAATCTCAATTAACGGTGGAAAGATGATCGTGCCGATTCCCAACCCACAGAGAGAGAGGCCTGTCGCCAACGACCGTCGTTTCTCGAAGTAAAGCGTGACACTGACAATGGCGGGAAGACAGGTCATGCCAAATCCAAGACCTGGCGGACATACAGAAAGTTATATCATACAGTGCCATCTAGTGATTAACATCATTATTATGGAGCAATTACAAAAGTATATTATGATTAATGCACGCCCGCACACACGCACACACTCGCACGTACGCACGCATACACATAGTCATAGTCAGTTACGATTACACAGGAGACATTTTTAAAAATAAAATATCCAAACAAAATAGAGCATCAGTGAATGGATGGAGTTATTTTATTATTACTATTACCATCTTTATCCGGACTCAATATCCACATGTACACATTAAACAAATGATAAAGTTCCAGGTAAGAAACAACAGTTAGAAAACAATTAAATTGTGCAAAGGTATGAAACGACGCCATTACATTCTGTCAAGAACGCCAGGTGAAGCTGATCTTGTAAAAGGAATCAGGGTAGTGTACGCTGTATGAGAGGGATATTAAAAACGAACACCATTGACTTTTCTCATAATTTATTAATTAGAGAAGGTAGTAAATAATATATATATATATGTATATGTACATGTATATCTATATATTCTAGCCACTAGCAAAGTTTACTCCACTGACCATACCTGCGCCTGTCAACGAGACGAGACAGTACGCTGTGCGACGCACTCACCTGACGCGATGCCGAGAGTGAAATATAAATAGTAGATGTTTGATGCGAAAACGCTGACGGCAAAGCCGAAAGCAGCCAGAATTGAGCCAGCCATTGCCACCACTCGACAGCCATATGTGTTGGTGAGTACACTCACTATTGGTCCTGGAAGGTGAAGACGACAAACATGGTTTAAAACGTGTGTAGTGTAGTTGTACTCATCAAATATATTCGAAATATTTTCGTTTCGTATACAACTGTAAAAAAAAATTGTATTATCATTATTATTATTATCGTTATTATTATTTTTTTTTTATTGTTATGTTGTACCCTTAATAATGTATATATCCAGCTTAATTGTGTTGTTACAGCATTTACAATACAATTTACAATGGTTGGTTCATTATCAATGACCAAGAAACACATTTTAAAGGCCTTAATGTGAGATTTTATTCTGACTATATGATTGTTATTTTCTTAGTAAAACCAAAGAAGACAAGTGGCATTGACATATAAAATGGAAGCCTGAGACACAGAAATGGCACAGAGAAAATAGGGCAGAACTTGGTTGGTAATATAAAAGGCATGTATAAAATGAAATACAAAATGTACCATAACAAATGTATCATCAACATATGTCAGGAGACCCTCTCATTCTATCAGTGTAATTGCAACGCATTGTCTTTGTTTGACGACGCCGCTTAGAAGTTGTAAATTGCAGTGAAATAAAAAACAAAATCATTTAATCATTTAATAGGTTTTAACCTCAATAATTACACACGGCATGACTCGTGACCAAAGTGACGTATGTAAACTCTCCCAAAGGGAAGCCAAAGAGGAAGGGCGCAAATTTAGTCACCTTTTTCTCATGTAGAGGCGCAACAGGTTAGATAAGAAAACATAAAACATTAAGCCCCCAAATACCCACTCCCTGTTTAAGATTATAGTTGAAAGCATATCTAATTTCAATTAGATTTCGAATACGTACCAGAGAAGAATGGCAACCCAACCAAGAGAGAACTAATCCAGCCTACGTCACCCCGACCTGCATCAAACTGCTCAATGAAGGCGACCAAAAAGACACCGATCGAATTAGCGAGACCTCCCCTGATTGTATGAAGCATGAACGAGCCGAGCACAACCATCCAGCCCCAACCGCCATCTGGTGGCATCGGCAAGGTATCATTGCTGCAGACGACGGTGCCATCTAGTGACGACTGTACCAGCTTCTGCTTTTGTTCGCCGTTGCGTTTCAGAGAACCAACCTTGTTCATGTCACAGGTGTGTTTTGAGCCAAATTCGGTGGTCTGGCCAAGTAATGATTCCACGAGTGGCTGAAACTAAAGGCAACAGATATTCAATAACCCCTCATCCGGTTTTCCCTCGGATAAAGTTTCTAAAATAGAAACGTTGGTTTATTCGTTATTTAATTATGGTTTATTCGTACGTTTTACGGATGTTATGAAACGTGTATCGTAGACATTCCTTGCGGTTTCGTGACTTTGTGCTGTTTTTTAGTATTACGGTAAATGATCCGCGCTTATTAAAATGGCATTCGAATAACAAATAACAGACCTTGAAAAAGGGGGTTCCCCAGTTTCCCCAAAAGGAAACCAGATGGCAGGACTTGTAGACATCCAAATGTCTACTGGGTTTGCACACACGCACGCACGCACGCACGCACGCACACGCAAACGCAAACGCACGCACGCACGCACGCACGCACGCACGCACACACACACACACACACACACACACACACACACACACACACACACACATACACACACATACATACACACGCGCACAGTAGTCCTCATTCTCCAAAGAAGCAATGGCTTTATACAAAGGGTGGCCTCTCCTGATTAGATTGTGTATACGAAGATAAAGACGTATTCCATTGTTAATACTGTTGAAATCATAGTAGAGACATAGCTGTATCACGTTATATGCCTTAGCGATGCACAGCTTCAGTATGTAATTGCTTAGCAGCCACACCATTCGACTTCCTGGCCATATTTACAGCATAATAGCATGTATGACCGTGCATTGTTAGTAAGTCCACGCCAAGCCTCTCGATGTATTCGGCGGTGACTGCGCGTGTAGAAACTCTAAGAATTTCTCAGGGATCTACGGCTTTTCGATCATCTTCCAGGAAAAAAGCTTAACTATTATTTGCTTGATACGTCACCGGCCTCGTCAGCACCGATGGAATACAAACCACCTTTCGCATTTTGGGCATGATCTTTTGTTCGATCGTCTCCCAGATTAGGTCAATAATTTCATTATGTGCTAATATCTTCGTCGCCTACAGTATTTATTATTGTTTTGTGTCGCCACGTGTGTCTTCATGACCACATCGTCGTGATCCTCATCAGTGTCGAGATGGGTGGCGCCTCAATGCGATATTCTGCTTCTCGCGGCGAAAAACCTTTTCTTTACTATAGGGGCAGCTGAAGGAGATTGTCTCGCACACTTGTTTGACAAACCTGGTGACAAGTGCAGACAATAGGAATGGCCGATACAAGGAGGAGAATACACGACCACCTGATGGACCCCCCCCCCCGGGTCGACCAGTGGATGATCAGTTAAAAACAGGCTGAACAGTTACTATTGCGAATATTTTAGCCAACATCACCACAGTCTCGCGATATTCAGTCAATATAACACCGTTTGTACGGAGACGTCTTTTTAAGCATGCGCGGAAAACCAGCGGATGTAAATAATAATACGGGTTCGTTTGCGGACTTACGGATTTGTATCTGTGTTAGGACATTTCTGTGAATTTATGGAGGCCTGTAGTTGCAGGCGGGTTGCATCTTCACTGTCTATTACAAACGCGCGCGCGCACTCACACACACACACACACACACACACACACACACACACACACACACACACACACACACACACATAAAAACGTACTATAGGAAATATATTATAATCATATGTGTATATTGTCACACTGTGTATTTGGCCATACTGTTTTACGCCTAAACCCAACTTATGGAACATGTTTTGGCCTTTGTTTACTAAACACATCGCGTTCTGACTCGCTTGTTTCAGAGTTAGCGTTGCTACTGTGTACATCCGCCGGTCCTCGATTTCGGATAACGCATCACAGCGGAAGTCGTTTTCCTAGAACTGCCTGGCGCTTATTAAACGTGAGAGACGTAGTCATCGATCACCCGACCGAGACGCGCAACATAAATAGAAAGGTGTAGATTGACGCCCATCCATTGCGCCATTTGTAAGGCAACGAAGGGCACGACGACGACGGAAGGCGCGCGGGGCGAAGCGAACGACCCGCTCTTCGACGGCCGACGGTAACTCGACGACAGCGAACGGCCCGCTCTTCGACGGTCGACAGTACTCTCGACGAAAGCGAACGGCCCACTCTTCGACGGCTGACGGTACTATCGACGACAGCGAACGGCCCGCTCTTCGACGGCCGACGGTACACTTGACGACAACGAACGAACTGCCTCATATGTAATTAGGGTGTTGTTTAGGCATTATAATCAACTGTGTAGCTGTGGGCACAGGGAGCCTACACGCCAATGTGGTAGATCTCCTTGCGGGAGTATTGATGATATAGGTTTTATTTTGAGTTTATGTTGAAAGCTTCTACGATTACCCTGGGTGATTAACCCCGGTCCGATTGTCAAAGGATCGGAAGATATATTATATTATATTATATAGACGAGTTTATTTGTTTCCTTGTAAATTACTTAGTAACTATCGTGTATTAAATGTGTATTTTCTTTCACTTGTCTTTGTTGTCCTGTTCACTTGTGCACCCACCATTCACAAGCGTTTAATTATAGAAACAGGGCTTCCCAACTACACCTGAGTCAAACTAGTGAGCGGAAACCCCTCCAATCCGTGATACTGGGTCAGCGATACCTCAGTGACGTTTGATTGGTTCAGTGAACACTACAGCGATCGACCCAGATAGACGTCGAATACAAAACAAATTGTCTGACTGTGTGTACTCGTGCGGTACCAAAGACATATTAGTTTCCGCCAGCAGTGCAAGAGTCATGCCCTTGTTTTTTATTTCATTGACACGGCTCATCCGGTCTATGATCAAAGTTGCAGATTCTGGAATGGCTTCTGCTGGAGAAACGTTCATCTCCAGCTCTTAGGCACGTGCTGCTGGCAGACGTCGTTGCGACCCACAGCCATTTGAATGTGCCCATGACATATGTCCAAACATGTGTGCTAGAATGTAACTCATGTGTCTCAGTCTGCCTTCAACAAATATGATTATATGCCCAACTAGTTTTTTTTTCTGCTCGAAGACTACTTCCTTTGTTTGGGCTTTGCTGATTTTCATTTTGTTCTTGTGAATAAATGTTTTCAAGCTTAGCTTTGTCAGCTTGTCATGTAATTTGACTGTTGGTGGGTCTTTCTGCAAGCGTGTCCTCCTGAAATTCTGATATGCGTCTTTTCTTACTTGGCCTTCAGAAGACCATCGGCAACATCCTCCATAACCTTTTGTCCATTCGAATCGGTGAGAGCTGAAACAAGAGACAACGCTTAAGACACTGTGCGGGTAGAACAACACGGTTACCTGGCAACGACCATTTGCATTGGTGGTCGACTAGACTTTGTTCTAACGATCGACTCTGAGCGTAGCAGTTTATTTTTGAATCACGCGCGCGGGAAACGGGGATACAACATTAGCGGGTAAAGTGAATGTCACTTGGGCCAACTCTGCGGCTAAATATTTCCTGTACTTGCCAGCCCGCAAAGATACGTCCGGTACCGCGAGCAATAAATAATAGGACTTATGCAGCGTGGAAAGCGAATGCGGCTAACGCCTTACTGGATCAGATATCATAAAGTAAATACACGTACCACGTGTCGAACAGTGGTCGCATCATATCGGTGACGAAACTCCATACTCCGTGCAATTTGACGTTGTTGTCCAGCATTGTCTGTACCACGAACCATGTCAGGTGGAGATCCTGGTAGGTAGTTGTCTTTTACATTATGAGATAACGAATGAACACGTAAACAGAAAGGTACTGCATATAGGCGAATGGCTATTAATCTTCAAATACCATTTAGGGTACCACTGAGTTGAAGGTACCATTCAGTTTACCACTGAAGGTTCAATGGCATCCAATGATACTTTGTGAACTTTCATTATTAATTAATGGTATTTTCAAATAGCATTGATGGTACCACTGATCTGAAGGTACCATTCAGTTTACCACTGAAGGTTCAATGGTATCCAATGGTACTTTGTGAACTTTCAATATTAATTAATGGTATTTTCAAATAGCATTTATGGTACCACTGATCTGAAGGTACCATTCAGTTTACCACTGAAGGTTCAATGATATCCAATGGTACTATGTGAACTTACATTACAATAGTAATGAATGGAATTTTTCCAATACCACTCAGACTTGCCAGGTTACCATTGAAGTTCCAACGGTATCAAATGGTGTTTTGTAAACCGTCAATGGTAATGAATGGTACTTTCAAATACCATTGAGAGTACCACTGAGACCTACTGATTTACCATTGAATGTTTCAATGGTACTGAATTATACTGAATGGTATTCAATGGTATACTATTGGCTCTTTTGGTATACTATTGGCTCTTTTTTGTAAGGGGAGGGCGCTGACTGTAAACATAATTGAACTAGAGAAATGTTGTTAGTGGGATAATTGAATTAGCGCGACAATGTACTACAGGGTGGTGAATGTAAACAACGGAACGACAAGTATAATCGAATTAGAGAAAAGAATGCGAATAACATCATCTCATCTTCGCACGTGTTCCAGAAACTTCAGAAAAACCCTCACATTGCAATGGCCAACAATATGCTGGAAACAACGTGGATCAATGACTGCAAAGCAGAATTGTCCGGCATGAAATCGGTGAGTAACGGTGGATATACAATGTGTCACCCTGTTGCCGTAGAAGCAGCTGCATGGATGCGTGGGCTAACTTATCCGTGGTGTAATTCGTGCAAGCGCCGTCGCCAGGCTATACCGGAATGCGGCATAGATGCGTGAACTACGGCTGGCAGGCTTCTCCCACATATCGTTAATTGATTAAACTGTTACTGAAAGACCCGACAACGGATAGGGATGTCTGACAAACGATGACGATCGATATGCAACATTGGGTGCACTAAAGGGAGATATGTTGCGGGTAACAATCAAGAAATCTAACAACGGATCTTACTCCAACTACAATGTGACAGAGGTGGAAATCACGTACTCGTAATATATATATATATATATATATATATATATATATATATATATATATATATATATATATATATATATATATATATATATATATATATATATATATATATATATATATATATATATATACATATATATATATATAGGTCCGTTGTTAGATTGCTTGATTGTTACAACATAGCTCCCTTCAGTGCACCCAATGTTGCATATCGATCGTCATCGTATATATAAAACTTGTTTGTTTTTCTCTGTGTCCCTTTATGTATAGAAAATAAAAGTCGAGGCTGACCACGAGGAACATTAATTAATACATTAATCTTATTAGTATTACTGAACATTATTATTACCTTTACGAATATAAACGAAATGCATTAGTAGTGGTAGGCGCGGTCCACACGCACCCATAAACTCGGGACATCTGGCGCGGGAGAGATGCACGTGAGTCTATCACCTCATCCTCAGACCCTCTGGCGCGGTGCACACGACCCCTTAAGCTGGGGGAAGGGGCCTCTAGTAATGTCTGATTGCGTAAATATTGTTTTTTTCTTCACTTATAGTAGCCTGGCCGTTCTGGCTTGTGTCGTTTAGAGATTAGCTGTTACGGTCGTACAAGCGGTACTTCGATACCACGCCATTTTTTCTTCGTCGTTCGTTTGGAACTCGCCACAACTCTGTCTTTTCTTTATAATTTGTATCACTGTTTTTCTACCCACTAAATTTCGACTGTTACTATTGTTACTATATACTACTACCACTACTACTATATACACCGGCGTGCGATATTTGCCTCATTTCAACTGAAGTCAATAAAGTATATAAAATACACAAGTACAAAATTCAGATTCAGTGATGCCAGGGCCAAACCATATGCGGCCAATTTAGTCGAAATTTACCGGTTTTAAATCACGCCATGGACGAAGCTCTCCGCACCTACGACGATTTGAAGAAGGACCGGGCGTAAAGAAGAGCCTTCTAACAAGAAGCATCAACAAACTAAGAACAGTTGTCAGTCGAGAAAAAGATGCCCAGGGTGATACTGTCAATTCTGCTAGACGCCGTGCACGAGATTGTATCAAAGAACTTGACGAAATCAACGTTCAAATGGAAAGCACACTATTACAATGGGACATCGCCTTCGAAGTCAACGAAAATGACGTCACCAACCCGACCGCATGGATGATGGATATAAGGAAGAACGTCGAAGAAATCTCCATCAAAGAAGCTGAGATTGATAAATTGCACAGTGAATGGCTCGAGGGTCGTGTCACCGAAATTGCAGCCGCCAACGCCAACGCCGATGTCTTTGTGAAGACACTGGAAACACTTGAGATGATCACACACAAGTTAACGAGCCAAAAGACGAACCCATCAATTCGCACAACCGGCATGAGCCCCCCCCCCCAATGGGATGGCCACTTTAAGAACTTTTATTAATGGCGCCTACAATTCGAACAATACTTAAAGTCTGCAGCCATCAACAAGGACGAAGACAGGTTACATGATTCAGTACTACCCCCACGAGTATCAGCTTCAATTGAAAGCTGCACTACTATGAGCGACCCGAACGGCGTGTGGGACAGACTGGAGGAAAAGATCCACAAAGCGGCTGTTATCAAAGAGATAATATCAGAAATGGGGGCGATTCGTTCCATCCGTCAAAAGACTGCCTCGGAGATGAGGGCAGTGTTAGACCGGCTAACCGATTTTGCCCGCTGTGTGACAGAAGTTGGAAAGCAGTTTGAACTTCAATCGCCTGTGCTTCATATCGTCAGCAGTAAGCTAGAGCCGGAGCTTTACTATGAGTTTGAAAGATGGATGAGACATGACCATCCAGCCGAAGAATTATATGTCAACAGGATCGTGGAGTTCCTCCGAGCAGAGACAGAAGCAGGCGAGCAGATAGCACCAACAAAGATTACCAGACCTGATGCAAAGTGGAAGCCTTCGGTAAACCACTTCACTGATGTAAGATCTTCTACAGCAGGAGTACATCAGAGGACGTCCACCAACTTGGTATATACCGATCCATGTACTCTGGGATGCGGGGTACATCGCAAGTTCAATGATTGTCCGGTTTTTCGAGAGCAACGACCTTGGCAGCGCCGTGACACCATCAAGACAGCTGGACGCTGCAGCAGCTGCTTCTGTAGACACAAAAAACACCGAATGCACGAAGCCGAAGCAGTGCAGCGATTGTGGTGGTCGCCATCATAAGATGCTGAATTGCCTCACGAACAAAAGTTTGTCAAACGCAAATTCTCCCGCACAATGTGCTTCGATGTACGCGCCTTCGACACAGCCAGTTGACAACATCACCGATGAATCCTGCAGCTGCCAGTTTCACATCGCAGCCAAGAACGACGTCAACAAGTCCAACTCCTACACATGGCTTTCTAGGCCATGTACTCGGTCAATACGACATTCGACGATTCTCACGGACCAGCTACGTCGAGATTCATGACGTGAACGGAGTGTGGCATCAGATAGTCGCTTTCTTCCATAGCGGAAGTGATACCACCCTCATCATATCCTCGCTAACCAAACGACTTGGCTTCGTCGGCATTTCAGAACTGTTCCGCTATGGTGTGGCAGGAGGAGGAAGCAAACTCGAAAGAAGCACTGGGTACACGCTGCAGGTACGACCAATGCATGTCCACAAGAACCATGAGTATGTTCTCGAAACCATGGGGATCAAACAACCGGCCCATGATGTTCCTGCCATTTGTGAGACCGTATTCGACGACTTCCCGTATCTTCGTCTAGCTCGGGGATGTCTACCGCTTGCCGGAACAGCTATTCATCTTCTTGTGTGGTACGACCATGCATACCTCATCACCGCTTTACGCACCATCTCCGCGCCGACAAACTATGATCAACATCTTAGTGCGGCATATGGACGATCTTTGGCGGAGCGATTCCGCAGCCAAGAGCTGTTGTAAGTAACCTCTCATCAGCTTACCACGTCCAAAGACTCGAAGAAGAGGACGATCTCAGTGCACGTTTTACTCTGATGTTGCAGGAGTAAAACCTACGAGCGCTTGCTTCTGCAGTAACATGGAATTGGCCGAAGCCATGCACTTGAAATACATCAAAACAACGACAGAGATCACCGACGAATGGAGAATCCGAGTACGCATGCTCTGGCGTGGCGGATACCCAGCGTGACGGATACCAGATGCGCTTCCTTTCAACAAAGAAAAGACAGTTGCTCGTATGTGCCAACAGGAAAACGCATTGAAACACAAAGGACGCGTTGAAGAGTACAACAAAGAAATACGCGATCTCTTGACTCAAGGATTCGTACGTCCACCTGCAGACACAAACGACGGCCGTAGGTCTGGAACGCTGCCGCACAGTTCAGGGTATGTCGCTCAATGATGGCTTTCACAAAGGTCCCGCCCTATTGAACTCGCTCGTCTCCTGTCTCCTTGCTTGGGGTCGCGACCGATTTGCTCTCATAGGAGACGTGAAGAAGAAGATGTTTAATCAGACGAGGTTTCTGCCATCTTGGAACTCGTCGTGAAGAGATGGGACCCTCTGGGCAAACTCGCGCCCGTGTCTGTCAACTTACCAATTGACCAGCAAGATCTTTGGCGCCGAGGAGTTGGATGGGATCAGTCACTTGATGATAACGACACTGACCTATGGCATGCGCACTTGATTCAGATGCAGGAGCTTGTGACATTTCACGTTCCTCATTGTTTGAAACCGGAAGACGCAGTCGGCCAGCCGCAAATGCACTGTTTCAGCGATGGACGAGCAAGCGGCTATGGTGCTCAATCGCCGTGAGATTCGTCATGGCGAAGGCACTCGTGGCACCTCTGAAGAGAAAGTCAATTCCACGATTCGAATTGATGGCCGCCATGGAACAGCGACTTCCGGAATCTTGGTGCAGCAGCGAGTTGAAATTGGTGTAGAGAATTTGCAGAAAAAAGTGGGATATATAATAGAATAAGTATTACTACTGTATATATATTACACATAAACGTATTGTACACATATATTAGAGAGCAGTTTTTGTTAATTATTAGTCAGAGGTTAATAGGATTGTTAACCATTCGAAAATTGAGATAGCATAGTGAATAGTCAGAAACAGTGGAATATTGGTTATAATAAGTATTACTATTACACATATAATATATACACAAACTCCTTATAGACATATATTAAGAAACTGTTTTTTTTAACATAGGCAGTATTTTTCCCGGACTCAAATTCAACGAGCGATCAGGGGGAGTTTGTTTACAGGTCATGAATTAAACTGGTGTACCAAACTATCGTATACATTGTTAAATATATATTAGATAAAGTGGTACATTTACATAAATTACATACATAAGGTAATATCTGACATAGTTGTAGTAAACGATTTGATTTCGGTAAAAGGAATTAACAACAGGATTTTAGCGTTAGTTGGTTTATGCTGACTTCGTTGTTTTGTTTACACAGTGTTCACCGTATTCGCTAGGTGGCAGGCTTTTTCTTAGCTAGTGCGAGCTTAGTCGGAAAGACATAGTTAGTAAGTACATTAGCCTAAAGTGTCCCTTTGAACACAAAACAGCCTTATTCAAGGCTAACGTAGCAATCACATTAAGTCTAAATTTGGTGACGGCGCCGTGCAAACGGCAGGTAAAGGCCACGAGGCATTTAATTTGCAGCAGTAGTAGCAACTACGTGGACTTCGCCAAGTCCAGGTGTAAGAAGTCCTGGGCTGAGGTTCAGGCGGATAGTTTTAGTTTTTAGTATACGGGATGAACGAGGATGAAGGAACTTGAGGTGGAGTTAGAACAGTTGAGGCTGCTCGTTGTGGCAGTGGTGGGAAGGGAGCAGGTGGGTGGTGGCAGTGGTTCTGGTGAGGGGACAGTAGATGATAAATTGGGGGAAGACGACGAAAGAGATGCTAGGGAAAGCTCACCTCAACCTGGGAGGAGGCTGAGAGGAGGTAAGGTGACAGGTCGTAGGGAGACAGGACGTAAGGAGACAGGACGAAAGGAGACGAGTAGGAAAGAAATGGGAGGGAAGACAAATGGACCGAAGGAAGGGGGAGTGGGTGAGACACTAGCGAAGGAGTCGGGGATGGAATGAGACGATAGTTAAGGCAATGGGAGTGAGGGAGATGGGAGGGAAGGTGTCAAGAGGGAAGGCGACGGGAGCGCAAGTTAGCCAGGAGACGGGAGGGAAAGGAGACAGGTTGATGAGTGAGAGAGAGCCTGATAACAGTACGCCAACAAGTGACAAGGCTGCAGGACAGAATGTGATGGAGGGGATCCATCGGAAGAGCTATTCCGAGGCAGCGATTGAGGGGGTAAGAAAGAGAGCGAGGGTGCTTGTGGTGGCTCAATAGTTAGGAAGACCGACAGAGTCTTAAACAAGGAGATGACGTGGTAGTTTGCTTGCCTGGGGTCAAAATAGAGGCGATAACTGAGAGGGTAGAAGACATCGTGGGTTCGGGCAAGGGTGGATCTGTTTTAGTACACGTAGGGACAAGTAATGTAGAGAGGGAGGGTATATCTGCTATAGTTAGGAAATACAGGAATTTCGTCAGAACACTAAAGCAGACACGGGTTGAGGAAGTAATACTGTCAGGGATTTTACCAGTAATATGAAGGAGGGGTCATAGATATCGAAATTGCCGGGGATGGCAATAAACATGCTAGTTGAGAAGCTATGTAGGGAAGAGGAAGTTGGTTTTGTGGATTTGTGGGGAAGTTTTCTTGGAAGGGTTTATATGTATATGAAGGACGGGCTTCATCTAAGTGGAAAGGGGGCAGCAGTATGTGCGGATGGACTCACAGCAGCAGTAGACAGTGGCATTGGGTAGCATAACTAATATTTTTGGTAGTAAATACTATTTAAACTAGAAGCGCAGGGGCGGTACTTAGATATGCCTCAAGCAGGACAAGAGGCCACTAGTACAGATAAACCAATAACAAAAAGTTCGAAAAACATGTCTGAAGCAGGTTATAGATGCGTGTGTTTAAATGCTAGGAGTATACTAAATAAGAAAAACGAATTAAATATTATGGTAGAAGATATTGACCCTCATATAATTGGTATTACAGAATCATGGGCCAACACAGACATAACAGATGCTGAATTAGGATTGACAGGATACGTAATGTTTAGGAGAGATCGAATGGGAAGAAGGGGAGGGCGAGTTATTTTATATGTTAAAGAATCTATTCAGGCTTATGAAATAAAATTAGAAAGGGAAGCAGATTACGATGAAGCTGTTTGGTGCAAAATAGTTTCAGGAAATTCAAAATTAACTATTGGATTAGTTTATCGAAGTACAAACATAAACGAAGAGGATAATAAAAAAATACAAAATGCTATAAAGGAAGTTAGTAAAGGGGAATGTATCATAATGGGAGATTTTAACCATGGACACATACAATGGAAATCTCTAGAGAGTGCAGGGGACCAACAATTTTTATTTTTAATTCAGGATAGCTTCCTTACTCAGCATGTGCTAGAACCAACCTGGGGAGAAAATGTATTAGATATAGTTTTATCATCACAAAAAGAATTAGTGGACAATGGAAAAATATATGAACCATTGGGTAACAGTGACCACAATGAAATACAATTTGATATCAGTGTAAAATCACAAAGTAAAAATAAAAAAACGTATAGGAGAAACTTCCACAAAAGTAATAATAAAGATATGAGAAAATACTTAGCAAAGCTAGATTGGAATAACATGCTTGGTGAATAAGACTGCAATTGAATGTTGGAATATTCTAAAATATGAAATTAAGAGTATCCTCGATACAATTTGTTCCGTTGAAAAAACAAGGAAAACGGTCTAGAAAAAAAAACAGTGTTTAAGCCAACGATGTGAAAGGTTTATAGGCGTACCAGAACGGATGAAGACTATGCAAATTACAAAGAGACACTTAACCTAGCTATAACTGAAATTTGAAAATCTAAAAGAACCACTGGATAACAACAGGGGAAACATAATTTCAGACGGGTTTCAAATGGCATTTTTCAGCTCAGTTTTTACCACAGAAGATATCAGCTCACTTCCAGTTCCATTTACTAAATTTGAGGACAATAAATCAGAACATTTAGGGCAGTTATTTGTAACTCCTGAAACGATAGCAAAGAAAATTAAGAAGATGAAAGATAACAAATCACCTGGAGTTGATGGGATACCACCAAAACTGCTAAAGGAAATTGTTGAGCAAATTAGTACACCACTAACAAAATAGTTAAACTTGTCACTAGAAGAAGTAATAATTCCTTCAGAATGGAAAGAAGCAAATATTATACCACTATTTAAGAAGGGATCGAGGAACAAGCCAGAAAATTACAGACCAGTGAGTTTAACATCAGTTGTATGTAAATTACTCGAAACATTAATTAGAGACCACATGGTGGAATTCCTTGTAAAACATAAATTAATAAATACATATCAACATGGGTTCCTAAAAGCAAGGTCATGTCTAACCAATCTCTTATGTTTTTTTGAAGAAATTACAAAGTGGGTAGACGACGGGTCACCAGTGGATGTTGTCAACTTAGATTTTCAGAAAGCTTTCGATAAAGTCCCACATCAAAAATTGTTACTTAAACTAAAAGCCCATGGAATAGGTAATGATGTAATCAACTGGATAGAAAAGTGGCTTACACACAGAAGACAGAGAGTAATAGTAGATGGTGAGATTTCAAACTGGAAATTTTGAGTGGGGTACCACAGGGATCAGTATTAGGCCCTATACTGTTTTTAATATATATAAATGATTTGGAAGAAGACATATCTAGCAAAGTACTCACATTTGTAGATGACACAAAAGTTCTCAGAAAGGTTACTAATGATAGAGATAAACACAGTTTACAGGAAGATCTAGATAAATCAGTTAAATGGTCAGAAAATGGCAAATGTTATTCAATTTTGGGAAGTGTAAATGTATACACATAGGACATGGAAACATGAACGAAGAATACAAAATGGGGGATGCTGTACTAGGTAGAACCATAAAAAAAGGACTTAGGAGTAACATTTAGTGCTGACATGAAAGTTTCAGAGCATTGTGGGATTGCTGCTTTGAAAGGAAATCAAATTCTAGGGTTAATTAGGAGAACTATCATGTATAAGGAGAAACAGCTAATTGTACCCCTGTACAAAGCAATATTTAGACCACATTTGGAATATTGTATTCAGGCATGGAGGCCGTTTCGTAAAAAGGACATAGACAAGCTAGATAGAATATAACGAAGAGCAAATAAAATGATTCCAGAATTGAGAGACCTTAGTTACGAAAGTCCCTTGTGGTTTAACAACATTAGAGACCAGGAGACTAAAAGGAGACCAAATAGAAGTATTTAAATTAATGAACGGTTATGAGGATGTTGATAGGAATATGTTCTTCAAACTTAAAGAAGGCAGTAGAACCAGAGGACACAAAGCAGCATTAGTTAAGGAGCAGTGTAGGTTGGACATGAGATACTCTTTGAGTACTCTTTTTCACAGAAGGTGATAAATGAATGGAACAAACTGCCAAGTGATTGTTTTAATACTAGTAGTGGGAATATGTTTAAAAATAGAATTTATAGATATTTGATGAGATGGGCGGGCTACACATACATGAGAAAATTGTTGGACTCTCGATAAGCCAATGACTTCCTTGTCCACTTGCCATCTGGAACTTGTTGTTTGGGATGGCAATCTTGTTACATCTTGTTAACTCATCATGTCTCGACTCGCCAAGTTCCTCGAGGATTCCCTAGACTGAATCTGGATCGACTCACAGACTGTTCTATCCTGGATTCGCTCTGCCTAAGCAGACTTCAGGCCGTTCGTATCTTCCCGCATTCAAGAAATCCAGGACACACATCCACGTTTCATGGACGAGTGTTGATGCGTCCCGTCAAGCATGAACGCAGCAGATGCACTCACCAAGCCACTGCCAGAACATGAGCTGTCGACTTGGCATAAAGGTCCTCAGTTCTTGCTTCACCGTGAATACATGTGGCCACAGGACTCATTTAAACACGATTCTCAAGTGGAAGTCGAAACAAGAATTGAAGGTCGTCTTGAGAAGGAAAGAATGCCTCGACGCCGCCGTGTGCATCATGTACGTGCCTCGACGCCGCCGTGTGCATAATGTACGTGCCTCGACGCCGCCGTGTGCATCATGTACGTGTCTCGACGCGGCCGTGTGCATCATGTACATGCCTCGACGCGGCCGTGTGCATCATGTACGTGCCTCGACGCCGCCGTGTGCATCATGTACGTGCCTCGACGCCGTTGTACGTGTCGCTGATGCAAGGGCCACTGATATGACAATTGAGGAAAAGTTGGTAACTGAAGTCAGTGACTGGGACCGACTTACCCGTAATGTTGCCCGCTGGAGACGGATCCTACAACCGAAAACCGGTCTTCAGCAATCAAGGAAAGAACTTCCATGGAGCACAGCAGCAACTACGAGATTGGATTGATACTTGGAATGTGACGCAAATCAAGGGAGAATTGGCAGCCAATCGAAGAGTCTTTCAATTTGATTGGGAGTTTAACGTCCCGAAAGCGAGCCACGTGAACGGTGTCGTCGAGTCGCTCATCCGTAGCTGGCGCCGAGGACTCGATGCCGCCGTCAACTACTTCAACCGACGCTTCACTTTCGAGGAATGGCAGACCTTTCTCTCGGAGGTGATGTACCTCGTCAACTTGCGACCGCTGTTCCCCGTCGGATCACCTGCTATCACCGGAAACGACTTTGACCAGCCGACGGTTCCACAACCTGGTGTAGAGGCCAACACAAATGCGCGAAACATGGTGAAAGCTCTGCAGCAACGCGTCCACATGTTCTGGGAGACGAGGTTGCGATAGATGCCTCCGCATCTGATCGCAAAGTCAAATTGGTTTCCTCCGCGGCAGAACCTATAAGTCGTTGACTTAGTGTTGTTGCTGCACCCTGGCCTAAAGGGAGGTGTTGTTGCTGCAGCCTGGCCTAAAGGAAGGTGTTGTTGCTGCAGCCTGGCCTAAAGGGAGGTGTTGTTGCTGCAGCCTGGCCTAAAGGGAGGTGTTGCAGAGCGCGCAATGTGGGAACGTGCTGTGGTGGCCGATGTGCATCCTGGAGATCCGATCCGATGTTCAGTGTATCATATTTTCCTATTATTTTCCAATATTTATACGTTGTACTTACAGTGTGAGTCGATAGCGTTTGTTGTACTCAATGTTTGACGTTCACAGTTGCTGCTGATTCAGTGGGATCTCACACATAGAGCCGCTTACACCCACTGGGGGCAGTCGCTGTAGTGTGCACTGAACCAATCAAACGTTACAGAGGTATCGGTGACCCAGGTATTGTCAACAAAGTTTCGTCATCTGCATAGTGCTAACAACTATATTATGGATGCAGATCGTGTTGAAGAACATAACGAACGTAACGAAGCGGAGAACACGGATATTTGTGAAGTATGTGTTGAGATGCCAAGTACGGAGAGAGACAGTGGCTTCAGATGGGCTATTAAATAGACATAGTAGACATATCTTACACCTCACTACTAAGCGTCCACGGGCATCTGTAGGAGACATATAGAAGCTAATGGGACACGAATGAGTCGTGGAAATACGGAGGTGCGACAATGATAAGTTACGTTATTTAACAAGATTTAACAAGATTTGCTATCCAAGCCAAAGGCCCAGATGGCAAGTGGACAAGGAAGCCATTGGCTTATCGAGAGTCCATCAATGTTCATCTACTTATAACCCGTCCTACTGAGATATGTGTCAACCTTGTTTTTAAACATATTCACGCTGCTAGCAGTTACACAATCTGTAGACAATTTGTTCCATTCATTTATTGTCCTCTGTGAAAACGAGTGCTTCCTGATGTCCAATCTACATTGAACCTTTACTAATTTTACCACATGTCCTCTTGTTCTGCTATCTTTCTTGAGTGAGAAAAACATATTTATATCAATACTTTCATACCCTTTCAATATCTTAAAAAAACTGTTAACCTTGTTTTTAAATATTCACGCCGATAACAGATACACAATCCTTAGACAATTTGTTTGATTCATTTATTGTCCTGTGATAAAGAATACTCCCTGATGTCCAATCTACACGGATCCTTTATTAATTTGAAATCATCTCCTCTAGTTCAACTATCATTCTTGGGAGAAAAAAAACATATTTCTATCAATAGTTTTATACACAATCAAAATCTTAAAAACCACATTCTTTCAGGCGTTTTTAATATATATATATATTCGCATTACATATATATATATATATATATATATATATATATATATATATATATATATATATATATATATATATATATATATATATATATATATATATATATATATATTCGCATTACATATATATATATATATATATATATATATATATATATATATATATATATATATATATATATATATATGTAATGCGAATATATATATATATATATAGTGTGTGTGTGTATATTATATATATATATATATATATATATATATATATATATATATATATATATATATATATATATATATGTAATGCGAATATATATATATATATATATATATATAGCACAAAATATATATATATATATATATATGTATGTGTGTGTGTGTGTGTGTGTGTGTGTGTGTGTGTGTGTTTGTGTGTGTGTGTGTGTGTGTGTGTGTGTGTGTGTGTGTGTGTGTGTATATATATACATATATATTCTCGGAACAGTGTATCCGGGCGAATACCCTTCCCTACATACACACTAAACCATATCTTTACCCAATAAAATAATATACGTGCAATGATACCAAACGCTAGAATAAACAAGCACCGTGAAAGTAAGGTGGTGAAAAAAGAGTTTTCAATGTGGGTGTAAGAGAGATTTAAGTAAAGATTAATAAGGATCACATATTTGCGACTGTCCTTACCCATGCATGTAAGTGAGATACTAGATTGTTTTGTATTGTTACTGTTCTGCACCATAGACTAGAAATAGTATGGACTTCTAGGTTATATATATATATATATATATATATATATATATATATATATATATATATATATATATATATATATATATATATATATATATATATATATATATATATATATATATATATATATATATACATATATAAATATATATATATATATATATATATATATATATATATATATATATATATACATAACTAGCATAATAAGACAGGTCGAACACATTAAACTATACATTAACAGGCTTTTCCCCAAGACGTACTTTCCCAGAGTCGCCCTGGGGTAACCCTCCTATTTTCACAGCACAGCACCTCCTCTTTGAAACCATACATTCCATGGGAGTACACCTGCACTCCGAGTTAGGTAGAAGGACATTTAAAAGTAGCATGGAATCCAGAAAATGCCACAAACGGGAGGAAGTAGTGGAGCACTTTCACAGAAAAAGTAAAGTGTGGGCAAAGTGTAAAAGAAATATGGCAACATCTGACAAGAGTCTTAAATGCGAATACTGCGGGATGTGGATTTATAGTGAATGTGAAGGAGTCACTGATGTGGAATATGAATTTATCGATAATCATGGAGAATATCTCCATTGGATTTGTAAAGCAAGCAATTTTAAAGCCGTTGATGTGTTAAAACTGGTGCAAGGGTTAAAGATAAACTCGATGATTTAGAATCAAAGGTAGTCGATAAGATATCAGAAATGAGAGGAACACATAAGGAAACAGTCTGTCAAATTGTACGTGAAGAGATCCATGAACTTTGAGACAAGGAGTCAAACAGCTCAAATGTTGTCATCAGAAATCTGGATGAAATAGATGAGGAAGGTAGATGGGAGAACGCCAAAGATCTAGTGGAACATTTGATTCATGATGTGATGGATCTGACGGAAGTGGAAGTAATGTCAGCAACTAGAATCCCAGAAAGAAAAGCAGATGACAAGAACATATTGATGATTGTAGCACTCAGTAACCGCAGCATGAGATGGAAAGTGCTTAGGGTAGCAAAGAACCTCAGAGAAAAAGGGGAATGGAGACATCTGGTCATCATTGCGGACCAGAAGAAAAGGGAGCGGGAGAAACAGTATCGACTCGAGGGAAAAAAAACCGAGCGAAAGGCGGGAGACGGGTGAAAAAACTTATTCATCCAAAAGAGCCACATCGTAGAGTGCGGGGAGACCAAGAAGCGAGATACCCAGTCAATACATGGAAAGGACACGACAAAGAGGTCACCCCCCCCCCGCCATCTTCAAATCTGTATATCACTCAGCAATGCCACAATCTGTTGCTCTGGCAACAAGCACGAGGAAGGGGAATCCTAAATGGATGACAAAACAGAGCAGAAATCGCAAGGAGAAAAAAATACCACATGTGGCAGAGATATAGAGAGACTGGGGAGTACCAGATGTATGAGGCATATAAGAGGCAACTGAATAAAACCCGTAATGAGGTAGAAAAGGCAAGAAGGAACTTTTAGAAAAAGCCAGCGGGCAACACAAAGAAAGACACAAAGTCATTATTCGCGTACACTAGGTCTAAAACTAGGACAATAGACGGCATCGGCCGGTTTGTTGATAACGAAGGTAAAGTGATCACAGACACATTTGAGACAGCAAATGTATTAAATGAATTCTTCACCTCAGTGTTTACTGATGAAGATGTTGGTGGTTTGTCTGAACCGGCTAAGGTATTTAAAAAGACCACGGAGGAGGCATTAGAAGAGGTCAAGTTCACTCCTAATGTGATGTTGAAGAAGCTGACCCACTCAAAACCATATAAAGCCCCTGGAGTGGACAATTTGAATTTGACAATACTCAGAGAAGTGGCCTCAGCTATTGCATCCCCACTGAGTGAGATTTTCACAGAGAGCATGGCAAAGGGTGAAGTTCCGGCAGATTGGAAGTGTGCCAACATGACCCCATTATATAAGAAGAATGGTAGTAAATCCCAACCTGGAAATTATAGACCCGTGAGTTTAACACCACAGAGATCAAAAATGATGGAATCAATCATCAGAGATTCGGTTGTAGAGCACCTACAGATTCATAACCTAATTAAAACATCGCAACGTGGTTTTATGAAGGGATGATCACGTCTAACAAACCTTTTAATGTATCCAGATAAGATTACTACTTATATTGATGACGAGCTGCCAGTCGATGCTATTTATTTAGATTTTAGCAAAGCCTTTGACCGGTTCAATGGCAGTGAAGTTAAATGCACATTGAATTGGAGGAGACGTAGGTGGATAGGCCTAATGGGTCGTGTCATGGTCGGCTGACAGGTTGACGAGCGGTGCCGGTCTTCTCCAGCTGGTGTGTCGGAAGCGGAAGGTATGGGAGTCTGAATTGAGGGTCATTGTGAAAGTGATGCTGTAATTTGTGAGGTCGGCCAATTTAGATGTTTGTGCGATAAGCATTGGCGGTAATAAAAGGAGGAACATTTCAAAGGACCCTTAAAATACTGCATTGTCGCTCACGCCACGCCTAGATCCCAGTCAGGCTTCACTGAGCGCCAGACAACACACACTGTTTGTTTTGTTCTTGTCGTTTGTCGCACCTCTTCCACCATGTCGGACGACGCGATAAGTGACATAATACAGACACACTTCACGGCTGAAATAGAACAATTAAAGTTGTTGCGGGGCAATGCAAAGCCGACGAAGGGCGATCGGACACGCGGCAAGTCTACCAGTGTCGTTGAGCCCGATACTCTTGTTCTTGACGTGATGGAACAAATTGCGCCGCTACTGATTAAGGCGATGGCTGCAGTCATGGGGCACCAGATGTCTAATATGAAACAATTGCTGCACATGAAAGACAAACGAATTAACGCCTTAGAAGAGAGGCTGGACGTTTTGGAGGCGGAGGCGGACAAGCGAGAACAGTACTCTCGTCGTCCCAACCTCCGCTTCCAGGGCATTCCCGAGACAGAGAGTGAAACGACAAATGAACTCGTGCTACAGACAGTAAATGAAAAAATGGGGATGCAGCTGACTGTTGCGCATCTGGAGCGTAGCCACCGCCTGGGCCCCAAGAAAGACGAGAACGGTCGTCCTAGGAAGCGCGCAATAATTGTGCGATTCCGGAGTGAGGCGACCCGGGACGAGGTTTTCAAAGCGCGCGCTCAACTGAAGCGGCACAACAGCATTGACAAAGACAAGGCTATCTTCATAAATGAAGACTTGACCACAAAGCGAGCATCGTTGGCCTATAAGACCAGACTGTTGAAGCGGAAAAAAACAATCGCTGACTGCTGGACTTATTCCGGAAGAGTACTGATTAAAACAATCAATGGAGTGATCAAAGAAGTCCACGAGACCAAAGACTTGGATAATTTGTAAAGATACTCTTTCATGCACCATTTGTGAGTTACGTCGAACTTGATGCAGCGTATTCGCGCAGTCCATTGTTAAGTAATAACATTACCATCATTACTGACTAAGTGGCTAATTAATACTTATTCCGCAGGTATCTTCTGTATTAAATAATGCATTTGATTTTTCGTGCGATGGGAATTATGCAAACTCATTTGCAGGTTTTTTTTTTCCCCACTGGTACTGCATATTTATTTTTCACATGTATCTATGGGATAACATAACTTGTAATGCAACATAATTAATTGCAGTGTTCTCATGATATCATACCAATGGGAAGACCGGCCTGGATACGTCCGGTCATGATACGTCTCATTTATAATGTTTTTGTTTTTTCTATATATCTCTTTTTTTTTTACTCTTATTGTGGCACAGACATGTATGATGACTGATATAGTAACTTGCTACACAGAATTGAGAATGCCAACTTCGGATCACTATGGGAAAATAAGACTTCGTTTACAGAAGACAGTCGATTATTACTGCATATTTTTCAACCATAATTATTCATTTAAAGAATGTTAGATAACGATTCATTTCTCCGGTTTCAAGGAGGTGCAAACATAAATTCTTTATTTAATATATTACAGCTAAATGAGGCAACTGATGACGATTTTCAACCAATACATCATTCCTCCTATTATGAACTTGACAACTTTAAATTACTAGCAGAAAGAAATAACGAACGGTTAAATATAGAATCTATTAATGCATAATTCAGCGAAATTGAAGCTTTCTTAGAGGAACTTAACCGGATAAACTTTAAATTTAGCTTAATATGTTTTGAGGAATGCTGGCTTTCCGAGAATGATGCTATGGGTCATTTACAACTTGACGGATATCAGTACATTAAACAAGGCAAATCATGTAGTAATAAAGGTGGTCTGGTCATGTATTTAAGCAAAACATTTAACTGCAAAGTAATTGTGTCTCTTAATCAGTATGACAATTGGGAAGGTCAATTTATTAAAGTAACTGGTGGTGGGCTATCTAAAGATATAACAATTGGTAACATTTACAGGCCCCCAAGAGACCTTAACGAAAATTATAAACAATTCCTTTCCGAATTCACACCTATCACTTCATCATTTGACAGAACAAACTCAGATGTTATTATTGCAGGTGACTTCAATATAAATCTTTTGAAAATAAATGAAAAAGAAGTATTCGCGGAATTTTTTGATACTTTAATATCATATAGCTTTTACCCCCACATCACACTTCCTACTAGGCTCTCCAAAAATAATGGAACCCTAATTGATAATTTCTTTTGCAAATTAACTAAATCTACAATGAAGCCTAAATCAGGCATTTTAACTAAACAATTATCAGACCACCAACCATATTTCACTTTTCTAAATGCAGTTTCCTACACAAAACCTTTACCAAGATATATAAAAATTACTGTACAGAACTCTGATTCAATATCTGATTTTATACACGAGGTTTTCTCATAAAATGTTTACAATAAACTCGACCAATCTCCTAATGCAAACCCAAATATGAATTATGATATCCTACATGACGTAATGCAATGTGCAAAAAATAAACATATGCCATATAAAACAGTTAAACTAAAAAAATTCAAACATAAGAAATCCACCTGGATTACGTTAGGTCTGCTCAAATCCATTCGATACAGAGATAAATTATATAAGACACTAAAAACTACTCGACCAGAATCACCAAAATACTTTGCAATTCGGATCAACCTGACTACCTATAATACTATCCTTAAAAAAGTATACGTACTGCTAAACGCATACATTACGAATCATGTTTCAACAAATTCAAAAATAACATTAAAAAAACATGGGAAACAATTAATGGTATTCTTTCTAGAACAAACAAAAAGAAAACGTTCCCCAATGCCTTTGTTTATAACGAAAATATTATAGCAAATATTATAGCAGATAAAACGGCAATTGCAAACACATTTAATTCATATTTTACCAATATTGGCCCAAATTTAGCCAACCAAATACAAAATTCCACAAATAAAACTTTCAGATATTATCTTAATGGAAACCATAACAATGTGTTTAATTTTCAACTTATTAATGAAGAAACAATATCTAAAACAATAGATGATATGCACCCAAAAGCAAGTTGCGGATTTGACGGTATTTCTTCAAGGCTTCTAAAGTTAATTAAACCTGTTTTGACAAAATCTTTAACTTTAATCACAAATCAAATATTAACTACGGGTGTCTTCCCCGATAAACTAAAAACTGCCAAAGTAATACCAATTTACAAAAAAGGGGACGAAACCCTATTCTGCAACTACAGGCCAATACCAATATTACCTGCAATTTCAAAAGTAATCGAAACAATTATTTATGACCAGCTAAATTCTTTCTTAAAAAGACATAAACTTATATACGATAATCAATATGGATTTAGAAAGGAACATTCTACGGAATTTGCCGCTCTTGAATTAATTGACAGGATATTGACACGTATGGATAATAAGGAAATACCTATAAATATTTACTTGGACCTGTCAAAAGCTTTTGACACTCTGGATCACTCAATATTAATTGATAAGCTAGAGTTTTATGGCGTGGAAGGAGTAGCTTTAGACCTGTTAAAAAATTATTTAACAAATAGAAAACAGTACGTTGAATTTGAAGACGCCCAATCAGATAGGCTTAATATCTCCACAGGCGTACCTCAAGGATCAATTCTAGGCCCTTTGTTATTTATAATTTACATAAATGACTTTGCCCAATCCAGTCCAAAATTCAACTTTATTATGTACGCCGATGACACAACACTTTCAAGTACCTTAGATTCTTTCGCACAATATGGCAAAAATGAAAATGTAGAATTCTTAATCAACACAGAACTGGACAAAATTAATGAGTGGCTTAAATTAAACCAATTATCTCTAAATGTAAATAAATCTAAATATATGATCTTTAAAACGGCTAGAAGAATTAATATGATAAATCCACTAAATATAAAAATAGATAATACATACATTGATAGAGTAGATGAGTTTAATTTCCTAGGGATAAGTTTTAATGAACAATTAAACTGGCAAAGCCACATCAACAAAATTTCAAATAGGTGCTCCAGAATTATAGGTATCCTAAATAAACTCAAACGATTGTTACCACTTAATATAAAGATTATGTTGTATAACACTTTGATATTGTCACATCTAAACTATGGCTTAACGGCCTGGGGCTATCGATGTGATAGAATAAAAAAACTTCAAAAGAAAGCCGTCCGAATTATATGTTTAAGCAAATATAATGCTCATACCGATCCACTGTTCAAAAGTCTTAATTTACTAAAAGTAGAGCACATTCTAAAATTGCAGGAACTAAAATTATATCATAAATTTTCAAACAATAAACTACCTGTCTACCTGCAAAACTTACCACTTGATCAAAACAATAGTATTCACAACTTTAATACACGTGGTCAATATAATATACATACGATCAGGGTACATAACGAGTTTGCTAAACGAAGTCTTAGGTACAGTTTGCCACATACCATAAATAATGCACCTGATTTATTAAAAGACAAGGTCACCACTCACAGTTTACACGGTTTCTCAAATTATATCAAACTTTATTATCTGAATACATGCATTGAACAATGTGCAATCCAAAATTGTTATATATGTCAACATGACTGACAATGTATCCGTTCCTCCTTGGTTAAAAAAAAATCACTGTTTGTATATCTGGTTGTAGGAATATAATTGGCATTTTTTTTTATTTATTTATTTTTTATCTTAATAACGGGTGAAATTAATTGACTACGTTAGCGATTAATTTTTAGTCTTAGTAGGAGTCTCCCGTCCCTTATATGACATTATCTTTTATCTTCAGACCGTACTCTATATTCTTACCACTTCGTTTTCTTATGTGGACATAGATGTAATATATTGTATGGTTTTTGTTTTGAATACTCTGTTTTGTTGTTTTTGGGACGAATAAATATTTCCTGTTCCTGTTCCTGTTCCAGGCTAACGGAATGGTTATTATGTAGGGTACAACGTGTCGTTATAAATGGAACACGTTCAGGGTGGTCACTTTTTTCAAGGGTCAGTCTTGGGACCAATTCTATTTGTAATTTATATCAATGACATAGATGAGGAAGTGTGTAACAATCTTCTCAAATTCGCTGATGACATAACATTGTTCAGTCGGATAGCATCAAACAAGGATGCTGAGGTCTTACAGAGAGACCTTAATACTATGCATAGGTGGAGTGTATAATGGCTAATGCTATTCATTGCAGAGAAATGCAAGTGTGTGCATTTTGGCCAGTATAACAGGCATTATAACTATTTTGTGGGCGATTCAAACATCACACGAAGAAAAAGACTGAGGTGTGAATATAACAGACAAACTTGAACTAACCGAGCAGTGTGCTAAAGCGTCCAAGAAAGCAAATGCTATACTAGGCATGATCAACTGAGCCATCAAATACAAGATCAAAGAGGTAGTGCTACATTTATAGAAGTCCCTAGTTAGACCGTATCTGGACTACTGCATTCAGGCATGGCGTCCATTCAAACAAAAATGCATAAACTTATTAGAGAGTGTACAACGAAGGGCAACCAGGATGATACCGGACTTGAGGCATATGGACTACTCGAATAGGTTGCGAGTTTTATACATCACTACTCTTGAGACAAGGCGATTGAGAGCCGACCTACTAGAGGTATTCAAAATATTCAGCTGGTTAGAAAGTATTCTGCATACTGACTTATTTCACACGGTATGCAACACAAGGGCATCCATTTAAAATCACGAAAATGCATTCTAGACTAGATGTAAGGAAGTATTCATTTACTCAAAGAATAGTAAATGACTGGAACCAACTTCCAGAGGCAGCTGTTATGTCTAAGGAAGTTAACACATTTAAGGGTCACATTGACAACTATTTAAAGAATAGGGCGGAGGATTATACGAGTGAGCGCCTGACTCCCATCATCGTCATCTCGTCGACTGCAGCAACTGTGTAGAATGTAGGATCAAGGTAAATCAAGGTAAATCAAGATAAAAACTTTTCCTCTCATCAAACTGTAGTTCTACACGTACACTATCATTTTTTCTCTTACTTCCAAATATTATATTGCTTTCTCTTATATCACTTTAGCACATGTGCACA
>OY759270.1:2783636-2823636 GCA_963662155.1 Lamellibrachia columna | reverse complement strand
TACTGCATATATATTACACAAAAACGTATTGTACACATATATTAGAAAGCAGGTTTTGTTAATTATTAGTCAGAGGCAAGATTTTAGAGTAAGTTAGTTCAGGACTCCGACAGGGAATTCAGTTAGCGTTAATGGGTTGTTTACCATTCGAAAATTGAGATAGCATAGTGAATAGTCAGAAACAGTGGAATATTGGTTAGAATAAGTATTCCTATTACATATATACTATATACACAAACTCCTTATAGACATATATTAAGAAACTGTTTTTGTTAACAGAGGCAGTATTTTTCAAAACTAAATTCAACGAGCGATAAGGGGGAGTTTGTTTAGATAAAGTGGTATATTGACATAAATTACATACATAAGGTAATATCTGACATAGTTGTAGTTAACGATTTCGGTAAAACAATTAACAGCAGGATTTTAGCGTAAGTTTACAATGACTTCATTGTTTTGTTTACACAGTGTTCTCCGTATTCGCTAGGTGGTAGGCTTTTTCTTTGTTAGTGCGAGCTTGGTAGGAAAGACATAGTTAGAAAGTATATTAACCTAAAGTATCCTTTTGAACTCAAAACAGCCTTATTCAAGGCTAACGTAGCAACCAGATTAAGTCTAAATTTTTTGATGGCGCCGTGCAAACGGCAGGTAAAGGCCACGAGGCATTTAATATGCAGCAGTTGTAGCAACAACTTGTTGGACTCTCGATAAGCCAATGGCTTCCTTGTCCACTTGCCATCTGGAACTTGTTGTTCGAGATGGCAATCTTGTTAAATCTTGTTAAATCTTGTTAAACAAGGTGGACTTCGTCAAGTCCGGGTGTAAGACGTCCTGGACTGAGGTTCACGCGGATAGTTTTAGTTTTGAGTGTAGGGGATGTACGAGGATGAAGAAACTAGAGGTGGAGTTAGAACAGCTGAGGCTGCTCGTTGTGGCAGTGATGGGAAGGGAGCAGGTGGGTGGTGCCAGTGGTCCTGGTGGGGGGACAGTTGATGATAAATTGGGGGAAGATGACGAAAGAGATGCTAGGGAGAGCTCATCTCAACCTGGGAGGAGGCTGAGAGGAGGTAAGGTCGTAGGGAGACAGGACGTAAGGAGACGGGACGTAGGGAGACAGGACGAAAGGAGACGAGAAAGAAATGGGAGGGAAGACAAATGGACCGAAGGAAAGGGGAGTGGGGGAGACAGTAACGAAGGAGTCAGTGGGGAATTAGACAATAGTTAAGGCAATAGGGGTGAGGAAGATGGGAGGGAAGGTGTCAGGAGGGAAGGCGACGGGAGCGCAAGTTAGCCAGGAGACGGGAGGGAAAGGTGACAGTTTGATGAGTGAGAGAGAGCCTGAAAACAGTATGCAACCAAGTGACAAGGCTGCAGGACAGAATGTGACGGAGAAGATCCATTGGAAGAGTTATTCCGAGGCAGCGATAGAGGGGGTGAGAAAGAGAGGGAGGGTGTTTATGGGGGACTCAATAGTTAGGAAGACCGACAGAGTCTTATACAAGGGAGATGACGTGGTAGTTTGCTTGACCGGGGACAAAATAGAGGCGATAACTGAGAGGGTAGAAAACAACGTGGGTTCGGGCAAGGGTGGATCTGTTTTAGTACACGTAGGGACAAACAATGTAGAGAGGGAGGGTACAACTGCCATAGTTAGGAAATACAGGAATTTGGTCAGAACACTAAAGCAGACGCTGGTTGAGCACATAATACTGTCAGGGGTTTTACCAGTAATAGGAAGGAGGGGTCATAGATATCGAAATTGCCGGGGGATGGCAATTATCATGCTAGTCGAGAAGCTTTGTAGGGAAGTTGAAGTTGGTTTTGTGGATTTGTGGGGAAGTTTTGTTGGAAGGGCTGATATAATAATAATCGCTGTACAAGAAATATAATAAATGTATATTAATAAATATAAATAGATAAAATGTAACTTATTAAAAATATCTATATATGAACACTGGTTTTAAGACGTACAATACTAAAAAGAGGAATGTAAATTATATAAATTATATAAATAAAATTAAACTTTGGTTTTATGACTTACAATGCTAAACCTTTGTATGTAAATTATATAAATTAATTTTAAACAAATTAAACACTTGGTTAAAGACGTACAGTACTATGTAAATTATGTAAACTAATATAAAAATAAATAAATAAATACTGTACCAAAAATGTTTATGTAAATTATATAAACTAAACTAAACTAATACTGTACTAAATTTTTTTTATGTAAACTATATAAATTAATATAAAAACTAAACACTAATTAAAATGTATATAACACTAAAAAGAAATTATAAAGCAATGTCCATCATTTCAAAACAATTTAAATTAATTAAAATGTCTAATAAAAAGATATGTCTTTAAACACTTTCTAAACACAGAAAGTGTCCCCGATGCACGAATGTTCACAGGTAATTCATTCCATAGTCGTGGTGCTGCTGCACCAAATGCCGAATCGCCAATACACTTCTTTGTTATGCCTTGGTGCAGTGTTGGCGCATAGTTCTGGCGTAGGCATCCGTCACGTTTTCGTGGTTGAACAAGTTCTGCAAGATAAGACGGCGCCAAACCATTGATGCATTTATAAGTCATTACCAACATCTTGAAGGCGATTCGGCTCTCAACCGGCAGCCAATGCAGCTCCTTCAACACTGGTGTGATGTGGTCGTGTTTAATGGTGCGTGTTATTAGCCTGGCTGCATTGTTATGGACACGCTGCAACTGGGCTGTCTGTGATAACGGTATGTTATGCAAGACTTTGACTTCCGGCTACTTGGACTTGGTGCAGCGACTTGAATTTGGTGTAGATAATTTACAGAAAAACGCGGTATATGAAATAGAATAAGTATTACTATTACATATATATGTTATACACAAACGTATTGTAGACATATATTAGGAAACAGGTTTTGTTAATTATTAGTCAGAGGGAGTATTTTAGAGTAAGTTAGTTTCGGATTCTGTCAGGGAATTCAGCGAGCGTTAATAGGGTTGTTTACCATTCGTAAATTGAGATAACATAGTGAATAGTCAGTAACATTGGAATATTGGTTAGAATAAGTATTAATATTATACATATATTGTTCACCAACTTCTTGTTGACATATATTAAGAAACCGTTTTTGTTAACAGAGGTAGTATTTTTTCCTGGATTCAAACTCAACGAGTGATAAAAGGGAGTTTGTTTACAGGTCGTGAATTCAACCCGTGCATCGAGCTATCGTTTACATTGGCTAATATATATATATAAGATAAAGTGATTTATTTACTTAAATTACGTATATAAGGTAATATCTGACATAGTGGTATTAAACGTTTTCGGTAAAAAGGAATTAACAGCAGGATTTTAGCGTAAATTAGTACACACTGACTTCGTTGTTTTGTTACACAGTGTTCTCCGTATTCGGTAGGTGGCAGGTTTTTTTTTCTCATGCGAGGTTAATAGAAGACACAGTTAGCAAGTATATTAGCCTAAAGTGTTCTTTTGATCACAAAAACAGCCTTATTCAAGGCTAACGTAGCAAACTAGTTAAAACTAAATTGTATGATGGCGCCGTGCAAACGGCAGTTAAAGGCCACAAGGCACTTAATTTGTGGCAGTTGCAGTAACTGGGTGGACTTCGTCAAGTCTGGGTGCGAGAAGTCCTGGGCTGAGGTCCAGGCAGATAGTTTTAGTTTTGAGTGTAGGGGATGTACGAAGACGAAGGAACTAGAGGTGGAGTTGGAAGAGCTGAGGCTGCTCGTTGTGGCAATGGTGGGAAGGGAACAGGGGGGTTGTGCCAGTAGTTCCGGTGGGGGAACAGTAGATGATAAAGTGGGGAAAGACACAAGAGATGCTAGGGAGAGCTCACCGCAGCCTGGGAGGAAGCTGAGAGGAGGGAAGGTGACAGGTCGTAGGGAGACAGGACGTAAGGAGACTGGAAGGAAAGGAACGGGAGGGAAGACAACCGGTGTGATGGAGAGGGGAGCAGGGGAGACAGGAGGGAAGGAGAAGGGAGTGGGGGAGACGGGAGGGAAGACAACCGGAGTGAAGGAGAGGGGAAGCAGGGGAGACAGGAGGGAAGGAGAAGGGAGTGGGGGAGACGGGAGGGAAAACAACCGGAGTGAAGGAGAGGGGAGTGGGAGAGACAAGAGCAAAGGAGTGGGAAGTGGGGGAGACAGGAGGGAAGGAGACAGGACAGAATGTGATGGAGGGGCTCGAACGGAAGAGTTATTCTGCAGCAGTGATAGAGGGGGTGAGGAAGAGAGCGAGGGTGTTTGTGGGGGATACGATAGTTAGGAAGACCGACAGAGTCTTAAACAAGGGAGATGATGTGGTGGTCTGCTTGCCTGGAGCCAAAATAGAGGCGATAACTGAGAGGGTAAAAAACATCGTAGGCTCGGGTAAGGTTGGATCTGTTTTAGTACACGTAGGGACAAATAACGTAGAGAGGGAGGGTACAACTGCCATAGTTAGGAAATATAGGCAGTTGGTCAGAACACTAAAACAGACGCGGTTTGAGCAGGTAATACTGTCAGGGATTTTACCTATAATGGGCAGGAGGGGTCACAAATATCGAAATTGTCGGGGGATGGCAATTAACATGATAGTCCAGAAGCTATGTAGGGAAGAGGAAGTTGGATTTATGGGGAAGTTTTGTTGGTAGGGCTGATATGTACATGAAGGATGGGCTTCATTTAAGTGGAAAGGGGGCGGCAGTATTCGCGGACAAACTTTCAGCAGCAGTAGATAGTGACTTGGGTACAATGACAAATATTTTTGGAAGTAAACATTCTTTAAACTAGAAGTGCAGGGGGGTTACCTAGAGGTGTCTCAAGCAGAACAAGAGGCCACTAGCACAGATAAACCAATATCAAATCATCCGAAAAACATCTCTGAAAAAGGTTATAGATGCGTATGTTTAAATGCAAGGAGCATAGTAAATAAGAAAAACGAATTAAACATTATGGTAGAAGATATTGACCCTCACATAATTGGTATAACTGAATCATGGGCCAACATAGATATAACAGATGCTGAATTAGGACTGACAGGATATGTAATGTTTAGGAAAGATCGAATAGGAAGAATGGGCGGGGGAGTTATTTTATATGTTAAAGAATCTATTCAGGCTTATGAAATAAAACTAGAAAGGGAAGCAGATTGCGATGAAGCTGTTTGGTGCAAAATTGTTTCAGGAAATTCAAAATTAACTGTTGGATTAGTTTACCGAAGTCCAAACATAAACGAAGAGGACAACACAAAAATAAAAAACGCTATAAAGGAAGTTAGTAAAGGGGAATGTATCATAATGGGAGATTTTAACCATGGACACATACAATGGAATTCTCTAGAGAGTACAGGGATTGAGGACCAACAATTTCTATTTTTAATCCAGGATAGCTTTCTTACTCAGCACGTACTAGAACCAACCAGGGGAGAAAATGTATTAGATATAGTTCTGTCATCACAAAAAGAATTAGTGGATAATGTAAAAATATTTGAACTATTGGGTAATAGTGATCATAATCAAATACATTTTGACATCAATGTAAAATCAGAAAGTAAAAATAAGAAACTTCCACAAAGGTAACTACAAAGATATGAGAAAATACTTAGCAAAGCTAGATTGGAATAACATGCTGATGAATAAGACCGCAATTGAATGTTGGAATATTCTAAAATATGAAATTGAGAGTATCATCGATAAATTTGTTCCCTTCCAAAAACAAGGAAAAAGGTGTAGAAAGAAACACTTGTCAAAAGAGGCTATTAGAAAAATAATGCTAAAACAAACTATGTGGAGGGTTTATAGGAGTACCAGAAAGGAAGAAGACTATGCAAAATACAAAGAGGCACTTAATGCAGCTACAACTGAAATCAGACAATCTAAAAGAAGCTATGAGCAAAAACTAGCATGTAACATAAAAAATGACAGCAAGAGTTTGTATGCATATGTCAGGAGTAAACAAAACGTACAAGACAAGGTTGGACCTCTAGAAGACAGTGCTGGAAATATAATATCACAGGGGTTTTTAATGGCGGAAGACCTAAATGGTTACTTCAGTTCAGTGTTTACCAAAGAAGATATTAGTTCATTACCAGTTGCTGATGCTAAATTTCAGGGGGCTAAATCTGACTATTTAGGTCCGTTAGTTGTAACTCCAGAATTGGTAGCTAAGAAAATAAAGGCAATGAAGGATAACAAATCACCGGGAGTGGATGGGATTCCTCCAAAATTACTAATGGAAACAGTAGAACAAATCAAGAGTATTGCAAGAGTATTCAACTTGTCATTAAAAGAGGGAGTTGTTCCGTTTGAATGGAAAGAAGCAAACATCATACCATTATTTAAAAAGGGTTCGAGAAATAAGTAAGATAATTACAGACCTGTGAGTTTAACGTCAGTGATTTGTAATTTATTAGAAAGGTTAATTAAAGACCATATGTTGGACTTCCTCGATAAGCATAAATTATTAAATTCATCTCAACATGGATTCCTTAAAGCGAGGTCATGCTTAACAAATATGTTATGTTTTTGGGTAGAAATCACTAAGTGGATAGACGTGGGATCGCCAGTAGATATTATCTACTTAGATTTTCAGAAAGCTTTTGACAAAGTGTCACATCAAATATTGCTACTTAAATTAAAAGCCCATGGTATCGGGGATAGCATAACTGACTGGATAGAACAATGGCTGACTGACAGAAGACAACGAGTTGTAGTAGATGGAGAAGTTTCAACTTAGAAATCGGTTTTGAGTGGGGTACCTCAAGGATCAGTATTAGGACCTATATTATTCTTAATATATATATATCAATGACTTGGACGACAGTATAACAAGTAACGTACTTAAATTTGCGGACGACACAAAACTGTTTAGAAAAGTTAATACTGATGGTGATAAACAACATTTACAAAACGATCTAGACAGATTAGTGAAATGGTCTGAGAAATGACAGATGTTGTTCAATTTTGGGAAATGTAAATGCCTACATACAGGACATGGGAACTTGAATGTAAACTATAAAATGGGAGATACTGTTCTGGGTACTACTGTAAAAGAAAAGGACTTAGGAGTTACAATAAGCGCTGATATGAAAGTTTCAGAGCAGTGTGGTACTGCAGCTTCAAAGGGTATTCAAATTCTTGGTTTGATTAGAAGAAACATAACATACAAGGGAAAAAACTTAATTATACCTCTTTATAAAGCAATAGTTAGACCTCATTTAGAATACTGCATACAAGCATGGATACCATATCGGAAGAAGGATATAGATACGCTTGAACGCATACAAAGGAGAGCAACTAAAATTATTCCAGAACTGAGAGACCTTAGTTATGAAGAACACCTGAAAGAATGTGGTTTAACAACTCTAGAGACAAGGAGGTTAAGAGGAGATCAGATTGAAGTTTTTAAGATATTGAATGGGTATGAAAATATTGATAGAAATATGTTTTTATCACTCAAGAAGGATAGCAGAACTAGAGGACATGAGGTAAAATTAGTAAAGGATAAATGTAGATTGGACATCAGGAAGCACTCGTTCTCACAGAGGACAATGAATGAATGGAACAAATTGTCTACAGATTGTGTAACTGCTAGCAGCGTGGATATGTTTAAAAACAAGGTAGACACATATCTCAGGAGGGCGGGTTATAAGTAGATGAACATTGTTGGACTCTCGAAAAGCCAATGGCTTCCTTGTCCACTTGCCATCTGGGCCTTTGGCTTGGATGGCAACTCTTGTTAAATCTTGTTAAGAGGGAGTTACAGTAGTCCAAGCGAGAGATGACGAGTGCATTGACAGCACTTTTCGCGGCTTCAGTTGTTAAATAGTGCCGTATTGATGACAGTCTGTACATATGGTAGTTACATGCGGCACACACAGCAGTCACATGATCTGTCATCGTCAGATGTTTATCCATGTGAACTCCCAAATTCCTTATGCGATCTGATGGTGAAACCGTATCGTCTCCGATTGTCAAGGAGCAGCCTCCGTACATCCTGAGATGATGTTTTGATGTAAAGATAATCATCTTTGTTTTTTCGTCGTTTAGTTTCAGCATGCGCAACGCCATCCATCGTCTGGCTTCCCCAATACAGTTTTCGAGTCGCCTCGCAGTTTTCAGTTGGTCGCCTGATGTAGCGGGATTGTACGACGCATATAGTTGAATGTCGTCGGCATACTTATGGTATTTTATGCCATGTCTTTTGAATATCCGCTGCAATGGGGTGGTGTATAGAGTGAACATAACTGGTCCAAGGACCGAGCCCTGTGGCACACCACTCTGTAGCGGAGTAGTCGCGGATGTTTTTGAGTCTATCTTGACACAGTGGGTGCGGTCTTCCAAGTACGTCCGGAACCATGATAACGCTATTCCACACACACACCGTATTCGATATGTATATGAAGGACGGGCTTCATCTTAGTGGAAAGGGGGCAGCAATATTTGCGGGTGCACTCACAGCACCAGTAGACAGTGGCATTGGTAGTATAACTAATATTTTTGGTAGCAAACACTATTTAAACTAGAAGCGCAGGGGGGAGTACTTAGATATGACTCAAGCAGGACAAGAGGCCACTAGTACAGATACACCAATATTAAAATGTTCGAAAAACATGTCTGAAGCAGGTCATAGATGCGTGTGTTTAAATGCTAGGAGTATTGTAAATAAGAAAAACGAATTAAACATTATGGTAGAAGATATTGACCCTCACATAATTGGTATTACATAATCATGGGCCAACACAGACATAACATATGCTGAATTAGGATTACCAGGATACGTAATGTTTAGGAGAGATAGAATAAGAAGAAGGGGAGGGGAGTTATTTTATGTGTTTGTGAATCTATTCAGGCTGATGAAATAACATTAGAAAGGAAAGCAGATTACGATGAAGCTGTTTGGTGCAAAATAGTTTCAGGAGATTCAAACTTAACTATGCGATTAGTTTAACGAAGTTCAAACATAAACGAAGAGGATAACACAAAAATACAAAATGCTACAAAGGAAGTTAGTAAAGGGGAATGTATCATAATGGGAGGTTTTAACCATGGACACATACAATGGAAATATCTACAGATTACAGGGGGTGAAGACCAACAATTTCTATTTTTAATTCAGGAGAGCTTCTTTACTCAGCACGTGCTAGAACCAACTAGGGGAAAAATGTATTATATATAGTTTTATCATCACAAAAATAATTAGTGGACCATGCAAAAATACATTAACCATTGGGTAACAGTGACCACAATCAAATATATTTTTACATCAATGTAAAATTAGAAAGTAAAAATTAAAAACACGTACAGGAGAAACTTCCACAAAAGTAACTATAAAGATATGAGAAAATACTTAGCAAAGCTAGATTGGAATAACATGCTGATGAATAAGACAACAATTGAATATTGGAATATTCTAATATATGAAATTGAGAGTATCTTAGATAAATTTGTTCCCTTGAAAAACAAGGAAAACGGTCTAGAAAGAAACATTTGTCAAAAGAAGCTATTACAAAAATAGTGTTTAAGCAAACTTTTTGGAGGGTTTATAGGCGTACCAGAAAGGATGAAGACTATGCAAATTACAAAGAGTCATTTAACCTAGCAACAACTGAAATTAGAAAATCTAAAAGAACCTTTGAACAAATATTGGCAATAATATAAAAAATGACAGCAAGAGTTGTTATGCTTATGTAAGGAGTAAACAGAAAATTCGAGATCAGATCGGACCACTGGAAAACAACAGGGGAAACCTAATTTCAGATGGGTTTCAAATGGCAGAGGTCTTGAATGAGTATTTCAGCTGAGTTTTTACCACAGAAGATATCAGCTCATTTCCAGTTACATTTACTAAATTTGACAGCAATAAATCAGAACATTTAGGGCAGTTATTTGTAACTCCAAAACTGCTTAAGGAAATTGTTGAGCAAATTATTACACCACTTGTAATTGTTTTTAACTTGTCACTAGAAGAAGGAATAGTTCCTTCAGAATGGAAAGAAGCAAATTTTATGCCACTATTTAAGAAGGGATCGAGGAAACAGCCAGAAAATTACAGACCAGTGAGTTTAACATAAGTTGTATGTAAATTACTCGAAAAATTAATTAGAGACCACATGGTGGAATTCCTTGTAAAACAAATTAATAAATACATATCAACATGGGTTCCTTAAAGCAAGGTCATGTCTAACCAATCTCTTATATTTTTTGAAGACATTACAAAGTGGGTAGATGACGGGTCACCAGTGGATGTTCAGAAAGCTTTCGATAAAGTCCCACATCAAAGATTATTACTTAAACTAAAAGCCCATGGTATAGGTAACGATGTAATCAATTGGATAGAAACGTGGCTTACACACAGAAGACAGAGAGTAATAGTAGATGGTGAAATGTTAAACTGGAAATCGGTTTTGAGTGGTGTACCACAGGGATTAGTATTAGGTACTATATTGTTTTTAATATATGTAAATGATTTGGAAGAAGAAGACATATCTAGCAAAGTACTCAAATTTGCAGATGACACACAAGTATTCAGTAAAGTTGCTAATAATACAGATAAACAAAGTTTACAGGAAGATCTAGATAAATTAGTTAAATGGTCAGAAAAATGGCAAATGTTATTCGATTTGGGGAAGTATAAATATATACACATAGGACATGGAAACATGGACGAAGAATATAAAATGGGGGGTGCTGTACTAGGTAGAACCACACAAGAAAAGGACTTAGGAGTAACATTTAGTGCTGACATGAAAGTTCCAAAGCAATGTGGGATTGCTGCTTCGAAAATAAATCAAATTATACGGCTAATTAGGAGAACTAGCATGTATAAGAAACAGCTAATTGTACCCTTGTATAAAGCAATAGTTAGACCGCATTTGGAATATTGTATTCAGGCATGGAGGCCGTATCGTAAAAAGGACATAGACAAACTAGAAAGAATAAAACGAAGAGCAACTAAAATGATTTCAGAATTGAGAGACCTTAGTTACGAAAGTCGCTTATTACAATGTGGTTTGATAACACTGGAGACCAGGAGACTAAGAGGAGACCAAATAGAAGTGTTTAAAATAATGAACGGTTATGAGGATGTTGACAGGAATATGTTCTTCAAACTTAAAGAAGGCTGTAGAACCAGAGGACACAAAGCAAACTGACGTACGCCATCCGATCATCTTTCCTGGAAATAACCCTCTGGTAGTACGTACGCTACTTGCACCAAGGTTACCGAGTGGTGCTAGCAAACATCGCCAAGGAAGGAGTCCACATTGGCAACGGCAAAGAACTCCTGAAGTCTGTTGCTAACAAATCTACATTATCGCACCAGGCAGGAGTCAATACCGAGGAAACCCGAACACGCCGCCGTTCGATGCTGTCGCTGTCGAATTTTTTTTTCCGCTCCAGACGAAGGTCAACCGCAACACTACGACTGAGTCAACTGTCAAGATCGTGACTAGAACGACGACAAGAGTCATCCACTTGGAGCTAACGAGCACAGCGTCAACAGAATCCTTTCTCCTCGTGGCGCAGATTTGTCACTCGCCGTGGCATTCTCCCGGCAAAGGTCTTCAGCGATCCAGGAAAGAACTCCCAGGGAGCACAGAACTCCCAGGGAGCACATAACTCCCAGGGAGCACATAACTCCCAGGGAGCACAGAACTCCCAGGGAGCACATAACTCCCAGGGAGCACATAACTCCCAGGGAGCACATAACTCCCAGGGAGCACAGAACTTCCAGGGAGCACAGAACTCCCAGGGAGCACATAACTCCCAGGGAGCACATAACTCCCAGGGAGCACATAACTCCCAGGGAGCACAGAACTTCCAGGGAGCACATAACTCCCAGGGAGCACATAACTCCCAGGGAGCACATAACTCCCAGGGAGCACATAACTCCCAGGGAGCACAGAACTCCCAGGGAGCACATAACTCCCAGGGAGCACATAACTCCCAGGGAGCACATAACTCCCAGGGAGCACAGAACTCCCAGGGAGCACATAACTCCCAGGGAGCACATAACTCCCAGGGAGCACATAACTCCCAGGGAGCACAGAACTCCCAGGGAGCACATAACTCCCAGGGAGCACAGAACTCCCAGGGAGCACATAACTCCCAGGGAGCACATAACTCCCAGGGAGCACAGAACTCCCAGGGAGCACATAACTCCCAGGGAGCACAGAACTCCCAGGGAGCACAGAACTCCCAGGGAGCACAGCAGCAACTACGAGATTGGATTGATACCTGGAATGTGACGCAAATCAAGGGAGAATTGGCAGCCAATCGAAAAGTCTTTCAATTTGATTGGGAGTTTAACGTCCCGAAAGCGAGCCACACGAACGGTGTCGTCGAGTCGCTCACCCGTAGCTGGCGCCGAGGACTCGATGCCGCCGTCAACTACCTCAACCGACGCTTTACTTTCCAGGAATGGCAGACCTTTTTCTCGGAGGTGATGCATCTCGTCAACTCGCGACCGCTGTTCCCCGTCGGATCACCTGCTATCACCGGAAACGACTTGTTGCATCCCTTTGACCCGCCGACGGTTCCACAACCTGGTGTAGAGGACCACACAAATGCGCGAGATATGGTGAAAGCTCTGCAGCAACGCGTCCACATGTTCTGGGAGACGTGGTTGCGATATGTGCCTCCGCATCTGATCGCAAAGTCAAAATGGTTTCATCCGCGGCAGAAACTACAAGTCGTCGACTTAGTGTTGTTGCTGCACCCTGGTCTAAAGGGAGGAGTTGTTGCTGCACCCTGGCCTAAAGGGAGGTGTTGCACCGTGTGCATAGAGACGACGGCCTACTCCCAAAGGCCATCGTGCGAACTGCTAATGCCAGGTGTTACGATCGACCCATTCACAAGATGTGTCTCATCGTTACGAACGAAGAATTAAAGAACGGGTTCCGAAGAGTGAGGGCCGTGAGTAAACGCCTCACATTGACTGTGAACTGTGTGCGAACTGCTCTCTAGTACCACTAATGACTGATTGTCTTAGTTAGGCGGGAGTAAATCGGCAGTTTGCCTACGTTAATTTAGATTGCGTAAATAGTGTTTGTTTCTTCACTTACATAGCCTGGCCGTTCTGGTTTGTATCGTTTAAAGATTAGCCTTTACGGTCCTACAAGCGGTACTTCGAGACCACGCCATTTTTCTTCGTCGTTCGTTTGGAACTCGCCACAATTCTGTCTTTTCTTTATAATTTGTATCACTGTTTTTCCACCCACTAAATTTCGACTGTTACTACTGTTACTATATACTACTGCCACTACTACTATATACTCCGGTGTGCGATATTTGCCTCGTTTCAACTGAAGTCAATAAAGTATATAAAAAACACAAGTACAAAATTCAGAGTCAGTGATGTCAGAGCCAAATAATATGCTGCCAATTTAATGTCCATTCTCACATAAAACACATCCTCACTCTACATAGTCTAGGTTGTTCTTTCTCACACCCCACACTCTCACTTGAAACATATATTCACCGCCACTGATCATTGTAGGGTTTTTATGATTATTTTAGTTTATGATTATTGACTGTTACATGTATTATTTTACTTACTGTATAATGATGTGAATCCACAGTTGCCAATACAATTGTATTGATCTATTTTATCTTTATATGAAAGTAACTGCGCAGGTGCTCGACAAAACCCCATTCGGCAACTGTACTTGAATCTATAGTGACTCGGGACGCCCGTGGTGCAATGTTTTCGTAGAAAAAATTATTACTTACTGTGAAGGCACAGTGTTAGGTATTCATTACTAATAACAGCAACTTTATATAATCAGTTCGACTTGTTTGAACTCTACCATGTTATCTTGCATATCTGATTTGTTCAGCTATAAACGTTCTGTCTGACAGTTAACAATGATACCGCTTTATCTCTGAAAACGTATCTTGTCGCTGAGATTATTTTAGCTGTGCACAATTAGTCGTAATTGATCGGTTTAATGCCTGCGTTGAAGCAACCTTACATCAGCCACCACCAATAACACTAATAGGTGAAAGGACACATTTATATAGTGGCGGGGTCTACCACTGTTTGCGTGTTGGGATTTGTAAATAAACTGATGTAATGCAAAAAAAACAAAGACACAGTGTATCGGTGACAAATGATGCTGTCGAAAATAAGGCGTCATTTGAATAACGCATTATAAAGTATATCATTAAGAGGACGACGACGCACCTGGGTTCACACAGTAGTGGCAGTGTATATATAGAGAGCGTAGTGAAAGTTATCGGTGGCCAGGTTAAGGTATTGCATAATTTTAGGAATGCGTGGACATCAAATATATATAAAACTTCGTGACAACCACTGGCAATATGTTACCAATTTGCTGAACAGCTTCGTGGAAATCACTTACCTCCAGCACTTTTAATCATGTCGAAAACTTTTTGATATCCAATCTACAATGATCCTTCACCAATTTTGTTTTGTGTCCTGTAGTTCTAGTATCTCTCTTAAGTGATCATAAATATTTCTATCAATAATTTCTCATCCATTCAATACCAACAAAAATCTCATCTTAACCCCCTTGTATGTAGGGTTCCATTTCGAAGTGGTGTGCCATATGGTTTGACATAGTGGCATTACACAACGGGTCACTGGGACACTTTCTTAGACGACTGAGAATGACACAGTTATGCATATATATATATATATATATATATATATATATATATATATATATATATATATATATATATATATATATATAAAATATATATATATATATATATCAGCCTTGTTGTAGCACCGATCGATCCGAGTGGAGCGCTGTGACTGCCTCGTACGTATGTAGACGTGGGAGCTGTTAAATGTTCTTTTAAGACACGCTACATATATATATATATATGACCAAGTGTTCGTTGAACAGTCCATTGACGTATTTGTTAGAATCAACGCTTTATAGATTTACGGTCGGCAACTCGACCCTAGCGTGGTGTTTATAAAAGCTTAAATAACTGTCTATCAAATTGTTGTGTGTGATTGTTATGATATTTGTTTAATTTTTGTCCTGTGTGCTGTGTGATGTGTGATGTGTGCTGTGTGATGTGTCCTGTGAGCTGTGTGCTGTGTGTGATGTGTGCTGTGTGATGTGCGCTGTGTGATGTGTCCTGTGCGCTGTGCGCTGTGTGCTGTGCGCTGTGTGCAGTGCGCTGTGTGATGTGTGCTGTGAGCTGTGTTCTGTGTGATGTGTAATGTGTGCTGTGCGCTGTGTGATGTGTGCTGTGCGCTGTGTGCAGTGCGCTGTGTGCTGTGCGCTGTGCGCTGTGTGATGTGTGTTGTGTGCTGTGTGCTGTGTGCTGTGCGCTGTGTGCTGTGTGCTGCGTGCTGCGTGCTGCGTGCTGCGTGCTGTGTGCAATGTGCTGTGTGATGTGTGCAATGTGATGTGCGCTGTTTCCTGTGTGTTGTATGCTGTGTGCTATGTGCTGTGTGCTGTATGCTGTATACTGTGCGCTGTGCGCTGTGTGCAAAGTGCTGGGCGCTGTGTGCTGTGTGCTGTGTGCTGTGTGCTGTGTGCTGTGCGCTGTGTGCTGTGTGCTATGTGCTGTGTGGCGTGTGCCGCGTACTGTGTGCAATCTGCTGTGCGCTGTGTGCTGTGTGCTGTGTGATGTAATGCTGTATGTTGTGTGTTGTGTGCTGTGTGCTGTGTGCTGTGCTGCTGTTTCAATCGAGAAATCGTCGTTCTCCCAGTGCGCAGGTGCAGCCCAGTGACGTACCTTGTTCAGTTTATCACATTTTCCTAATATTTACCAATAAGTATACGTTGTGCTTACCGTGTAAGTCGATAACGTTTGTTGTGCTCAATGTTTGACGTTCACAGTTGCTGCTGATTCAGTGGGACCTCACACATAGAGCCGCTTACACCCACTGGGGGCGGTCGCTGTAGTGTGCACTGAACCAATCAAACGTTACAGGGGTATCGGTGACCCAGGTATTGTCAAAACAGTTTCGTCATCTGCATAGTGCTAACAACTATATTACGGATGCAGATCTTGTTGAAGAACATAACGAACGTAACGAAGCGGAGAACACGGATCTTTGTGAAGTATGTGTGGAGATGCTAAGTACGGAGAGAGACAGTGGCTGCAGATGGACTATTCAATATATGTAATAGACATATCTGACACCTCACTACTAAGCGTCCATGAGTATCTGTAGGAGACAAATAGAAGTGAATGGGACACGAGTGAGTCGTGGAAATACGGAGGTGCGACATTGATAAGTTACGTTATGAAACTAATAGAGAGGGTTCTAGACTTTGAGGATAGGGAAGAGAATAGTAACAGTGAATGACAATATATATATATATATATATATATATATATATATATATATATATATATATATATATATATATATATATATATATATATATATATATATATATATATATATATATATATATATATATATATATATATATATATATATATATATATATATATATATATGTAATGCGACTTCCACTTGATTGAACGATATACACACGTACGCATTCACGCACACGTGCACGAATATCCACATTCCAATGTATCGTGCAATATTTATTCATTGCTCAAATAAAACTGTGCCATAAAGATGGCACCGAAAAAAATGCCAACCAAGGCAAAACACTGGCAAGTGGACAAGGAATCCCAAAAATTTGTTACCAAAAAAATTTCATTGATGTGTAACCCTCCCTTCTGAGATATTTGTCAATTTTGCTTGACGCTGATAGTTTTTACACTACTTATTATAAACCAGGACGCTAGCCTTCACAACTGACACAAAACGTTCACACGTCGTGGTTAATGTGTGTGCTTTCAATCATTGTCAGCACATAACTCGCTGGATAGATGATTTGTGGAACGATCTCCCCGAGCGTTGTTACAATTGTATCAACTTGCCCAAATACAATTGTAACAATTTGCCACAAACACAATGTTTGCAGTTGTACACACGTGGACAATAACAAATCCTGCATTTCATTTTAACTTCTACTTGGCATAACCCGTTATACAATATAATAAACATATTTCAAGTTTAATTCACGAAGCATAAAAAGTGGTTGCGTGAGTTGATATTTTGTAAACATGACAAAAAAGGTTTTAGATAGATAAAAATTCATCTCGTCTTCATAACTCCCGATTTTGGGACATTGTATCTGCTGGTGGACTTCCAACCACCGACTGTCGATGGTATATCCATATGTTTCCTACGTGTTCGCAAAACGACTCTGTAACAACTTGCCCCTGTATACAACTAGCCCCGGTCTCCCCTACCACGAGGATAAAGCAGGATATGGAGAAAGTAGATGAAAACGACAGGATGATAAATGGCAGTACTGGTGGCAGTGTCCCAACATCGCATGTTAGACATGACTTCATCTGAGGAACAAGTGCAGGAGGGTGTCTCGACATCTAATTCTGACTTATTGATAAAAATCCGGCCGAAAAGGGTGGGGGGTTCACGAACACCTGATGGATCCCCTGGGTCGGCCCGTGGATGATCAATTTAAAACACGGCTGAAAATTACTATATCCGAATATTTTAGCAGCGCGCAGTCAATAGCGCCACAAACTTACAAGATTCAATCAATATATCACCGTTTGTATGGCGAGTTCTTTTTGAGCATGCGCAGAAAACCTGCAGATGGAGATAATAATACGGGATCGTTTGCGATCTTACGGATATGTATTACCCGTGTTACATGTGTGCTCCACCTGTGTTAGGACATTTCTGTGGAATTTACGTAGACCTGTAATTGCAAGTAGGTCGCATCTTCATTGTTTAATGAACACACACAAACACACACACACACACACACACACACAAACACACACACACCCACACACACACAAACACACACACACACACACACACCCACACACACACACACACACACACACACAAACACACACAAACATACATACACACACACACACGCACGCACGCACGCAGATACACACACACACGCACACGCACACGCACATGCACACGCACACGCATATACTATGGGCTGCAGCAGTTTGTATGTTACAACTGTCCTAAGGAGGGGGCCACCTCGCATTGTCAAGACAATAGATGCTTTATTGACGAAACATATTCAGATGTGTTCTGTGTCGTACATCGATGTGTTCCCCGGGGCATCGTTTGTTCCCCAATCACTGGTTCTGTGTCGTGTGGAATATTGTTTATTGTTACGTCAGTTGTTAAATTTACAAATAATGAAAAAATGAAAAGTAATTCCAAATTTGGTCGCTAGAGGCGCCAACGGTGGCGGCGTCCACTGGAGTCCCCTGCGATGGCGCCATCTTGCGGGTAGCACCGGTACTAAGGTGGCACCGCACACCACATTGCACATTCTGGTATTGTAAACCTCATGTATACTACTCTAGTCTAGTTGCCGGGCGTTTTTATTTAGATTGAGATTCAGACGGTTTATTGCCAAGTAACATTAACCAAAAATTAATTAGGAATTTATGGCGTTGTGGCGTAAGAAGTTGCACAGGAAAAAAGCCTAGAGCTTAAGACTACGCAGTCAAGTTTTGGTACTTGCAATGCGTTCGTTAGATGTTTGGTGCAGATCACGTTGAAACACGCATAGTGTTATTCTTTGGCGGCAAACGGTATTCTCGACGAAGCGAACCGCCCGCTCTTCGACGGCAGACGGTACGCTCTTGAAGCGGACACCCGCTATGCGACGGCATACAATACGCTCTTGAAGCAGACGGCCCAATCTTCGACTGCAGACAGCACGCTCGACGACAGCTAACGGCCCTCTCTTCAACTGCAGACGTCACGCTCTTCGACGGCCGACGGTACGCTGTTTGGCTGCGGACGAGAGACGATTGGAATCAACTGTGTAGCTGTGGGCACAGGGAGCCTACACGCCAATGTGGTAGATCTCCCTGCGGGAGTATTGATGAGATAGGTTTTAGAATGAGTTTATGTTGGAACAGTTAGTTGTGTGTGTTAGGTTTATTTATTTGTAGAAGTTTCTACGATTACCCCGGGTGATTAACCCCGGTCCGATAGTCAAATGATCGGAAGATAGATTATATCACATAGAGCAGTTTGTTTCGTTGTAAATGACTTAGTAAATATCGTGTATTAAATGTTTATTTTCTTTTACTTGTCTTTTTTGCCTTTTTCTCTTGTGTAGCTACCATTCACGAGCGTTGAATTATATAAATAGGGCTTCCCAACTAGACCTGAGCCAAACTAGAGAGCAGAAACCCCGGCAATCCGTGATATTGGGTCACCGATACCTCTGTGACGTTTGATTGGTTCAGTGGACACTACAGCGATCGCACCCAAACAGACGTCGAATGCAACATACATTTTCTGACTGTGTGTACCCTCGTGCGGTACGAGTGACATATTAGTTTCCGCCAGCAGTGCAAGAGTCATACCGTTGTTTTTTATTTCATGGACACGGCTCATCAGGTCTATGATAAAAGTTAAAGATTCTGGAATGGCTTCTGCTGGAGAAACGTTCATCTCCAGCTCTCAGTGCACATTGTCGTACAACTAAATATATAATTTTACTATTACTACACTACCGTGCCTCCAGTTTACAATAATGGCGATATAGAAATTAAGACGATTACGTGTTGTTGTAGTCACTTGTAGCATACTCGTTCGTTTTTTATTAAACATTTGTATTACTATATTTGTTTTAGTCAATATTGTTATTAATGGCACATGACAGATGTTTAATATTGTCTTTTCGTTTGGACATTTTCAGACACACCGCATTTTCTTCGTAGGAACAGGCCTACCTACAGGTTAAACGAAACAAAATTCGCTGCGTTTTGCCGAAACTCTAGACTCAAAAGGCCGAAGGCCGTATTCCTTCCAAAGGCCGTATTCCTTCCAAAAATCCGTATTGTATACGGACAATTCGTATGATGTTGCATGTCTGAATTTTGGGATGATTACATTAGGCCCTAACTCGCTTAAAACCAGATTATGGATGTCCCAAATTACACCATTTCAACTGTTTTATATATAAAAAACGTCAAATGTTTGGGAAGCGGGATACCCCTCCCACACCCACCCCACCCCAAGCTCTTTGCGCCTAGTTTCGCGCCTTCGGCGCTTCATACATTACATTGAATCCCCCCTTTTCTAAACCCTGGATCCGCCCCTGATGATTTCATAGTACTGTCAACATTAGAACATACTTATTTCAAGACTGTTTGTCTGGTAAAGGTGCATTATTTTACAGTGCAGTAGCCGGCCTTGCGATTGAACAAAGCGCTTTAAACTTCATTCCCATGAAGACATGTTCATTCCAAAGGCACTCGACGTTTCTGGGAAGAACTCAGCCACGCTGCAATTACTGCGCGAAGCGTATTCGTTCACACATCCACCACTGTCGATAGCCATGTTCTCATTTGTGCAGCTGTTAATCTGATCTATCAAAGGTGCTTAGCGTTTATCTCAATATCGTTTATCTTGCTGCTAAATGTTACATTTTTAGCGAGGACATGTCATCACTGTATTTCTGACATAACAGATGTTGACTCTGTTAATGTACTGCTTGTAACGTAGTTACAATGAAAGTAATTCTGCCAGGAAATGGTTTGTAGGAAGAGGGATTATAGAGGGGGTGTGCTAGGAAGTGGGAGATGGGAGGTTGGCCTCAACGATATGTGGGAGGTGAGAGAGGGTGTTATGAGGTGGGAGGTGAGAGAGGGTGTTATGAGGTGGGGGTGAGAGGGGTGTTATGAGGTGGGAGGTGAGAAAGGGTGTTATGAGGTGGGGGTGATAGGGGTGTTATGAGGTGGGGGTGAGAGGGGTGTTATGAGGTGGGAGGTGAGAGGGGTGTTATGAGGTGGGAGGTGAGAGAGGGTGTTATGAGGTGGGAGGTGAGAGAGGGTGTTATGAGGTGGGGGGTGAGAGAGGGTGTTATGAGGTGGGGGGTGAGAGAGGGTGTTATGAGGTGGGAGATGAGAGAGGGTGTTATGAGGTGGGAGGTGAGAGAGGGTGTTATGAGGTGGGGGGTGAGAGAGGGTGTTATGAGGTGGGAGGTGAGAGAGGGTGTTATGAGGTGGGAGGTGAGAGAGGGTGTTATGAGGTGGGAGGTGAGAGAGGGTGTTATGAGGTGGGAGGTGAGAGAGGGTGTTATGAGGTAGGAGGTGCTATAAACAAATGCTATAAATAACATTACAAAAAATATAAATAGCACAAAGCCCGCGGCATCTGGTCATGGATGTCCAACATTATTAGTGGTCGATCATCCTATAGACTGGTCCTCAGTCTACCAACCACATGACACCACCGTTATATGCATCACATATTGTCTCGGGCGAAGCCTCGATTAACAAGACTTCATGAGGGGGCGCCACAACAGCCTCATGGCAAACAGCACATCACCTGGATGTTTGCCCAGAATCTGAGGAAGCATCCGGGGACTTTCATGCTAATTCATCAGTCATTAATACCATTGCAGAAACGCATATAATGCATAATAAACGATTTTAAACTTGATTTGTATTGAAACAATTCTCAAGATAAAATAAAAAGAATATTTATATTTAACACTGTGTTCTTTCAGTATAATACTACCACCAGCTCTCGCCTGTTGGCGCCACTGGCGAGGAGCGGAAGCTTGTATCGGCCTCGTCTCGCACAAACGGGCCTCCGCCCGACACAGACTACTGACTGTCCGTCAACTACAGGTCCGCCACACAGGCGATTTGTGAACGGACAAGAACAATGTGCCAAGACACTGCAAGTGCGACGTATGTATGGGCGCCAATCCCAAATTAAGCTCTAATTAAAGGTCCCGACGTGTATACCTGCACTCGGTCGAGATGGTCACTGAGTGTCCCCTGATTCAAGCTGTTGACCAACAGACGCTCCCAATGGACCCAGTAACAATTCCGGCAACACAACCCACTCGGCAACACAACCCACTCTGTCAACCCACTCGGCAACACAACCCACTCGGCAACTCAACCCACTCGGCAACACAACCCACTCTCTCACTCAGTCCTCTTCGTGCCTCAAGTGGCACATAAGGCTTCCACAAGAGAGCGCCACTGCTGTCGGTTTGCGGCCTGTCTGATGATGGTTTCCCAGGGTCACGCCCTCTGTTAGCCTCTTAGAGGAACAGCTGGTCCCAAGCCCGGATAAAGGAGGACGGTTGGGCAGTGGGCCAGCGACCCCATCCCGTAAAAAAGCTAGCTAAGGAAATGAAACAAGAGAAAACATCACTATCGGTGGAGGGAGTGAGGCAGAACAGGACTCTGAACTAATGACGGATGGGGACCAAACCCGAAAGGAAGTCTTCAACTTAACAGCGGATTTCGTAACACCAAAAACCACCATCAAAGTTGGATACTGGAATGTAAGAACTTTGTTCCAGACAGGAATACTTGCACAAATCATACATGAGATGAAACAGTACAAACGTAGCTTCTTGACATCACTGAAGCTAAATGGACAGGTGCAGGAAAGACAACTTTGGCAACTGATGAAACCATCATTTGGTCAGGCAAGAAATATAATCAACATCGGGAAGGGGCGGCCCTGGTAATCGGGAAGGAACAGTATAAGACACTCTTGGAATGTAGAAAGTTTCACCACGCTCTGTACATATACAGTACCACTGCTGTGTGAACGCAGGTGCGCCGTCCTCTCAATGATATACACTCTTGGAATGTAGAAAGTTTCACCACGCTCTGTACATATACAGTACCACTGCTGTGTGAACGCAGGTGCGCCGTCCTCTCAATGATATACACTCTTGGAATGTAGAAAGTTTCACCACGCTCTGTACATATACAGTACCACTGCTGTGTGAACGCAGGTGCGCCGTCCTCTCAATGATATACACTCTTGGAATGTAGAAAGTTTCACCACGCTCTGTACATATACAGTACCACTGCTGTGCGTTCCTACAATTATGCAATACCATAACCCGACCACCGATAAATTTCACCACGCTTTCTATATATACACTGCCACTACTGTGTGAACGCAGTTGCGCCGTCCTCTCAATGATATACTTTATAATGCGTTATTCAAATAACGTGTTATTACCGACAGCATCATTTGTCACCGATACACTATGTCTTTGTGTTTTTTACGTTGCATCAGTGTCTTTATAAATCCCAACACGCAAACAATGGTAGACCCCGCCAGTGTGTAAAGGTGGTTTTTCATATATTAGTATTCTTTGTGGTGGCTGATGTATGGTTCCTTCAACTCAGGTATTAAACCGACCAATTACGACTAATTGTGCACAGCTAAAATAATCTCAGCGACAAGACACTTTTTCAGAGATGAAGCGGCATCATTATTAACTCTCAGACAGAAGGTGTACTAGAAACATTAACGTCATACCAGCAGTACTGGTCATGTAAAGGAGTGGGTGGGGTCAGATAAGATTTTATTTGCCATTTGCATGGTTCTTGACTGATATAACTACTGTAAGCTGGTTTCAGGTAAAGGTTTCCCTACCAGCAAATAAGCCCAACAGTTATAACACTTCTTATAAATGAATCATAATATACAGACAAGATTTAGTATATATAACACAATATCTACTATGTCTACATACTTGATTTTGTTACTGTACTTTCTGCTGGTTGAATTTGATTTAAAATATGTGTTTATGCTCCCTCCTCAGTATAAGATGTATTTCAATTTTTTGGACAACAAAGTTATTATTATTATTATCCATTGCCAATAACTCGGACGAATACGTATCGAATGTCTCTGATACCGTGGGGTTTACACAACTGGCAATAAATACCGTGGGGTTTACACAACTGGCAATAAATACCGCGGGGTTTACACAACTGGCAATAAATACCGCGGGGTTTACACAACTGGCAATAAATACCGCGGGGTTTACACAACTGGCAATAAATACCGCGGGGTTTACACAACTGGCAATAAATACCGCGGGGTTTACACAACTGGCAATAAATACCGCGGGGTTTACACAACTGGTAATAAATACCGCGGGGTTTACACAACTGGCAATAAATACCGCGGGGTTTACACAACTGGCAATAAATACCGTGGGGTTTACACAACTGGCAATAAATACCGTGGGGTTTACACAACTGGCAATAAATACTATGATAATATTATATCTGCTGCGCCACTTGTCATTTTAGGGTTTTTAAGATTATTTTTTTTTATGATTATTGACTGTAACATGTATTCTTTTACTGACTGTATAATGAGTTGAATCCAACTTAGTTGAGTTACCAATAAAATTATCTTTATCTATTTAATCTTTATATTAGAGTAACGGAAACGGTAGTGCAACGTTTCCGTAGACAAGATTATTCCTTACTGTGAAGGCACAGTGTTAGCTATTCATTACTGATAACAGCAAGTTTATATAAGTAGTTCTACTTGTTTGAACTTTACCATCTTTTCTTGCATATTATGATTTCTTTTCAGCCATAGGTACACGGTCTGTCTGAGAGTTAAGGCATCATATCGCACACTATTTATTGCTTAATTCCCACTGGTACAAAAACGAACTGCTACGCTCAGAGTCGATCGTTTGTTACAACCAGTAATGTTACTGGTTGTAACAATCGACCGGTAATGTAATAAATCGACCGGAAATGTAACAATCGACCGGTAATGTAATAAATCGACCGGAAATGTAACAATCAACCGGTAATGTAATAAAAACGATGAAGATGATTATGATGATGATGAAGATGACGAATGGTAAAGGTGATGATGAGAAGGAGGAGAAAGATGACGATAATTAAGGGTTTATCTTAGTGATGATGATTATGAGGATGATAATTATTACGATGATGAAGACAACTACGTCATTCTCATCAGTCTCATCGTCATGCTCCACCACTTCCCTTCCTCTCCCTCCCCCTCTCTGTCTGTCTCTTTCCTACATCGATGTCATGAATATATTATATGCTCTGTACGATTCGCAAGGGATTGACTTTGCCCGCCTCCACCTTTATATATTCAGGCGTTCCGCGCGTCCGAGATCATGTGTTTCCGTTCCCGCGGTCCGTTTCGGTGTTTCCACGTTCTCCTGCGTTTCCACATTTAAGCGCGGACGTCTGAGTACAACGGCATTAAGCGCGGACGTCTGAGTACAACGGCAGTAAGCGCTGCCAGTAAGCGCTGCCAGCGTTCGGTTGCGTAACTCCGCAACATATACATAACATAATTATATTTTATTATTAAGTAATCATAAATGTAAATATTAATTAATTACATAATCTACACAGTTGACTCCACTTAACAAGCATCTACACAGTGCACCCCAATTAACATAATCTATACAGTTGACTCCACTTAACAGAATCTACACAGTTGACTCCGTTTAACAGAATCTACCCAGTGGACTCCACTTAACACAATCTACACAGTGGAATCCACTTAATACAATCTACACAGTGGACTCCACTTAACATAATCTACACAGTGGACTCCACTTAGCAGAATCCACACAGTGGACTCCACTTAACACAATCTACAGAGTGGACTCCACTTAACACAATCTACACAGTGGAATCCACTTAACATAATCTACACAGTGGACTCCACTTAACACAATCTACACAGTGGACTCCACTTAACATAATCTACACAGTGGACTCCACTTAACACAATCTACACAGTGGACTCCACTTAACACAAGCGTTGTTTTCACCAGTAGTGGCGTAAAGTGTTTGTAAAATTTGGAATAATAGTACAGTGAGAGTATGTATTTGGAGTGAAACCTGGATAATAAACAAGCGTATGGAGAAGATTACAAAATATTTCATTGACACAACATATTGCAACTGACGAGGTTATGTAACTAGAAGGACAATAAAGATATTTACTGAAAAAGATAAGTTAAATTACAATTGCTAGGACATTCAAATATATTGAGAAACAGTCAGATTGAAGACAAAAGTTACTGAAGGATACACATCGAGGGATACAAAGCTAGAGGCAGACAAATGATAAACAACCATAACAGGCTAGATATATTGCTTGAAAGACCAGCCAATGACATCCGACTGGTGACAAATACAAATGATAGAATTGTATCGAGGGCCATGGTCGTCAACGTCACCAGACATGACACTTGAAGTAGAAGACTCTGAAGACGGAGGGACGTCAATTAGCGCCTGTCTTCACCAAAGATCTGCTAAGACGACCAAGAGACAGCAATTAATATTTTGCCTTAACAAAGGCTAACTTCGAAAAAATAAATATCACATTGTATCGTATTCTCCGAAGCGAGATACAATACAAACGACTCGCCGTCATTCAGGTGCGAAATTGCTCTTTTTAATGTCCTTGTTGTTGTTATTAAAACACCGACCACAATTGTTGCATTAAAGGATTTTTAAATTTCATACTTTAAGTTTTCATATTCTTGTGCACTTGTCTATTTGAGAGTTCCAGCATTTTGTATGATATTACTATGTCGTTAAGTGCAGTCTAGAATCGAGGCGTCTACGTAGTTTCCTTAGTGCTCTGGCACGAGGGGGTAGTCAGGCCTGACATGGTTCACGGGAAGGGGGGTTGGAGGGGTTGACGTGCCACGAGAGGGAGTTTCGATTAGTACTGTAAATTTATTGAGAGATATCTCACCCCCAGACCCAGTGGGGCATTGTCTCGTCTCCCTATCTAGATAATCATGTTTACACAGTTTATATATATATATATATATATATATATATATATATATATATATATATATATATATATATATATATATATATATATATATATATATATATATAATTATATATATATACACTGAAATAATGCACATATGTGAAAAGAGAAGCCTGTTTAGGCGCCATATATTCAACAGTCACCATAATATAATGGCTCAAGTGCCGAGTCACGTGGTACAGTCGTGTGTCGAGTTGAACACTTCCTGTGGTGCTTCGCCATTGTATCGGCAAACTGAATGTTTTCCTTTGTAAACGAACGAATAATTGTTCAAGAACAAACCATAATACCAATGTATCGTGAACATTCGTGAGCGCATATTTATATTATAAAGTAGTTTGTGTTTATCTGTCTGTTTGTGTGTCTGTCTGTCTGTCTGTCTGTCTGTCTGTTTGTATGTCTGTCTGTCTGTATGTATGTATGTATGTTCCCTCGTATCTCCGTCTGTTTCGCACGTACGGGGCTGACCCGAGGGCCAATGATACATGCGAAAAAACCCTTTGGAAATATTACAAAGGAACCTATGTGGTCGTTTCGCGTTGATTACATAACTCAGAATAACATGAGTACGTAGCTAGTACATAGCTATGCGTGCGTTCTACGATTGCTCCGAGTTAAGTTACGTGAAACGTCCACATGATTTTTGGGGTATAACGTTGTCACTGCCATTGGCACTGCCCTACCACAACTTAACTGGGTAGTGTCATATAACGTTGTCACTGCCATTGGCCCTACCCTACCACAAATTGACTGGGTAGTGTCATATAACGTTGTCACTGCCATTGGCACTACCCTACCACAACTTGGCTGGGTAGTGTCATATAACGTTGTCACTGCCATTGGCACTGCCCTACCACAACTTGACTGGGTAGTGTCATATAACGTTGTCACTGCCATTGGCACTGCCCTACCACTACTTGACATGAATATGAAAAAACGTGAAGGTTCGTCTGCCGCCAGTGGAGGCAAAACTGTCCATGAGTAATTTGTTTTATAGTTGGATGCTATTGTTCTGTTGTGCCACGTAGTATTCAACGTGAAGCAGACACTACACTAGTGGCACATATCAGACTACGTGTACAGATCAGATTACGTGCACAGATCATACTAGTGGCACATATCAGACTACGTGTACAGATCAGATGACGTGTACAGATCATACTAGTGGCACATATCAGACTACGTGAGTAGTATGTTGGTGTTTTTGAAACATAAAAAATTGTGAGGCAATTGCTTCATTCTGATTGTTTGAAATTTGAAATGGAGCGTTCTGATTGGTCGTGCGCTTATTTCCGCTAGGGGCGCCATGTGAAATCCCCTAGTATCGCTCAATTGTGGGGCACTTTCTGATTGGTCGAGAGCAGTTTCACCACCAGGGGGCGCCACAGGGGTCATTCTCATTGGTCGAGAGCAGTCACGTGACCTATGACGTCACAGCTATTTGCATAAATTAGCATAAATTACCAAAAATCGCACTCCTTTGCGGTCATACTGTCACCAGGGGCGCCACAGGGACTCATTCTGATTGGTCGAGAGCCGTCACGTGACCTAGTTTCGACTGTTCTGATTGATCGAGAGCCTTTTGTGATGAAACCGTCACCAGGGGGCGCTACCGGTCAATTGTGTCGACGGTTTGTGACCTAGTTTTGACTGTTCTGATTGGTCGAGAGCCTTGCCTAGTTTGGACTGTTCTGATTGGTCGAGAGCCGTCACGTGACCTATGACGTCACAGTTCATTTGCATAATTTTGCATAAATTTGCATAAATTACACCGTTTTGTAGTGAAACCGTCACCAGGGGACGCAACGTGTCATCCCCTATTATCACCCCCGAGACATTGTTTTGCGGTAATATTGTCGCCAGGGGCGCTACGGGTCAAACGTGTCGACGGTTCTGATGGGTCGAGAGCCGTCACGTGACCTATGACGTCACAGCTCTTCGTTTTTATGTCACGTGACCTCTCTATGGAGGCTGCCATCTTGTTTTGCTGCCATGTTGTTTTGCGATGATACGGTCACCAGGGGCGCGCCATCTTGTTTTGATTACCAGACGGCGCTGTGGGGCAAGGTCAAAGATCAAAGGTCTTTTGTACTGATACAATTGCCAGTTAGGGTTAGGGTTAATAACCCTAATTCTATCGTCTGTAGTGAACCCTAATACGAACCCTAACCCCTCTAAAAGGACATGCAGTAAGAACTGTTTTGATGACAGTGGCGGTTCGGATTAATACTGACGATTATTGCGCGCTTTTCGAGACGGGTCTGGGTACAGAACCGGTTCAAACCGGTTTCGTGTGGTGTTTTTTTTCTTTCTGGAACGTTCGAACGACGTCATGGAATTTTCCACGCTCACGAAAAGAAACACCATCCTACATTTTCACCCTGCTAGCAGACTGAAACCTAGCGAACGAAAGTTCGTGCATCCAGCGGGAAAAAGTAGCCGTGCATGTAAGCTATGCGACGCATATCGCATCGTTGCATTATATCGAGAACTTTTCGACGTATTTCGTTTCGCGTCGACACCTACGTATCACCTATTTCACCACGAGTCTGCAAGAACACCGCGAGGTCAAAAGGTCAAAAGGTCAAGGTCAACAAAACAAACACCGCCGTTTTCTGGAACGTTCGAACGAAGTCACGCCTTTTCACCCAGCTAGCAGACTGAAACCTAGCGGACGGAAGTTCGTGCATCCAGCGGGATAAACGTAGCCGTGCATGTAAGCTATAAGACGCATATCGCATCGTTGCATTATATCGAGAACTTTTCGACGTATGTCGTTCCGCGAAGGTCAAGGTCACCGTCGCTTTCTGGAACGTTCGAACGAAGTCATGGAATTTTCCATAAACATCGCGAGGTCTAAAGGTCAAAAGGTCAAGGTCAAACCAGTTTTCCCGCGAAATGTGTCCAGCTGCATGTCCTTATTTGGTATTGTTCTGCATGCTACGCGCGTGATGTACGTCAGAATCGGTTCAAACCGGTTCAAACCGGGAAAAACCCAAGAAAAAAGTGCACCGTCAGCAGTTGCGGCAGGCTATATAAACCGAGCCGCTACTGCAATTACCATCACAACCGTTCTTCGATCTCTACAGAGCACTTCGAGATGCCGCGACGGTAGCAAGTTTTGTAAGTATATACTATATATTATCTTTGTTTGTACGAAACTAATACATAGGAATAACAATCGTTCTCCGATCTTTGCACACCTATTTCGTCGCATCACCAACAACGATGAAATACACATGTTAAAAATGTAACAAAGTGTTTGCAAGAAATTATCATTTACTTCGCCATATAAGAACGGCATGTAATTCCACCGCCACCACTGTTTCGCCATCATGTTCAAAATGTGGTAAGGTATTCTTAAGAAATGACGCCTTACAAAGGCATGAAAGAACAGTTTGTGTCGACACCGTTTCACCACCATTGTCAAAAAGAGCGAAAAGGGAAGATGCTACACCAAGCCACCCGTTCATTAGCGAAGATCCCATCGGTCCGCCCGAGCGATTTCCATTCCCCGATGCTCTGTCAACAGATTTGTTAGAAGTCGTCCGCAACAATTGGTCCTCCATTAGGACACGCGTATCCAGAGGTCCTCTCCAGACCAGGGTAAATTACAGATTGACCAGTCTAGATACGACAGATTTACATCCTCCTTTGTATAGAATGTTTCAGGAACAAACCAATGCTTTCAAAATTAATCTCAGTTACGGGTTCGTTTTGAAAAACAAAAACACAGGTCAATACATGTACTATCATTCTTCGTGCAACTGTTGTGGACGATACTTCGACGAGCCCAGACTCATCACCAATCGTGGTGATTTCGATGAGTTTCTTGAACGTATAAAACAAAATGACACCTTGCAGTGGGCGTTAAGTCAGAGACCCGACTCAGCCTGGGTTTGCGAGTTGGTGAGTAATGTGACTTTTTTTATTAATAAAATCATAAACCACCCAATTGGATGCGTAGCCATGACTCATCTACCGACATACATAAGGAAGAACAAATCGATCATCGGCGTCGAAAGAGAGCCCATTCATTGCAAAAGGTACAACGATAATTTGTGCCTCTTTAGATGCTTAGCTCTTCATCGGGGTAGTGACCGCTATCATTTGGAATCTGCCGTTACGAAACTTTACGAGACGTACAACCAAGACCATGTACCCATAGAACGATTTGTCGGAATCACACTCGAAGACCTCTATCGTATAGAGACCACTTTCCAAACGAACGTGTGCGTTTATAAACTCGTCCAGTCTGATGATGATGATGACGATGGAAAGAAGATCGCAGAACTCGTCCGTCGATCGTTGTGCCATTATTCTGACACGATGTATCTCAATCTTCACGAGACACACTTTTCGTACATACAAAACATTCAAATGTACTCCCATTCCTATAAGTGCCGGAAGTGCGGCGAGAGTTTGTTTAAAGATACATGGCAGTTGATCCGACACGAGCGCACGTGCATGGGAGGTGTGCGTCGGATCTATCCAGGCGGCGTGTACCATTCGACTTCGTCGGTATTCGAACGTCTGCACGACGAGAACATCCGAGTCCCCGAATCGTTGCGGTACTACCTGTACCGAGCCACCTTTGATTTCGAGTGTTGGTTCGACACCGCACGACTTCCATCAGATAGTGACAAGGTCCACTTGGTGGCGCGTCACGTCCCGTTGAGCGTTAGCGTGGCGTCCAACGTGCCGGGACACGAACAAGTGCAATGTCTCGTCACGGATGGAGACACCAACAAGTTGGTGAGCTCCATGATGGACATCTTGCAATCGATGAGTGACGCCGCCTACGAAAACATCAAAAATTCTTACGAAGACGTGCTAGCTCGACTGATAAAACCACGATCGAATTGGGACGAAACATTGCGCAATGCACGATCACCTGACGACGAGGAATCTCGTCAACCGACCAACCCGTACAAAACGCTGATGAAACAACTTCACGGCTGGCTTCATAAATTACCAGTCATCGGTTTTAATTCGGGGAAATACGACCTCAATGCCGTCAAACAGTTCCTCGTTCCCTACTTCCTGTCAAAGAAAGAGGAAGAAGAAGAAGAAGAAATGGAACAGGACGACAAAGAAGAAGAAGAAGGTCGGGTCGTTTTTCGTCATCAAACGCAACAACACGTTCATGTGTTTATGTGCACTTCCACCGAAAGAAGACTTTTTTAGTCGATTGAAGAACGAGGGTATTTCCGACGAGGATTACGTTTGTTGTCAAGAGGCCTGGCGCGATAACGGCATGACGACCTTGGGAGACTTTTTCGTCTGGTACAACAACAGAGACGTGGTTCCCTTTCTACAAGCCATCGACAGACAGTTCGCCTTCTACCAACAACGCGGCATAGACATGTTCAAGCAGGGCATCAGCGTACCCGGTCTGACCTTGCTCTACCTGTTCAACGATCTTCCGGAGAAGACGTACTTTACACTGTTCAACGAGAAGAATAAAGATATTCATCATATCGTCAAAGATCACGTCGTCGGCGGACCTTCGCTCGTTTTTCACCGCTATCACGAGAAAGGAGTCACTAAGATCCGTCAGAGCGACTACGGTGACGCCAGTCGGCTGTGCCAGGCCGTTGTTGGCTACGATGCCAATGCCCTTTACCTCTGGGCGTTAATGCAAAACATGCCAACGGGCTGGCACAGCCGACGCCGTGAACAAAACAACTTCCGTCCCGAATCGGCACAACCCCACGGTCAGATGGCTTCAGAGTGGCTCACGTGGGAAGCCGAACGGACGGGACGCGCCATCCGTCATCAAGTCAACGGTCGAGAGAAACGAATAGGTAAACTCCCGGTGGACGGGTGGTGCAGCGAGACGAACACGGCGTATCAGTTCCACGGATGTTTCTACCACGGTCACTCGTGCTTGGGTCTAGAAACGAACGCCGTCAACGGGAAACCCATGACCCAACTGCTCGACGAGACCCGAAAGAACACCGCCTACCTACGTCACTTTGTCAAGGTCGTCGAGTTGTGGGAATGCGAGTGGAAAGAGACGAGAAGAAATCCGGTCGTGAAAAAGTGTCTGGATGCCGCCTTTCCGCGACGACGCCACGTGCGGTGGACGATGACGTCGCAACAGATCCTGAGAGGCGTGTGTGACGGAACCATATTCGGATTGATCGAATGCGATGTTTGCGTTCCCGAAGAATTGCGCGCGCATTTTGGCGAGATGCAGCCGGTGTTTAAAAACATCCATCTGACCCGCGACGATCTCGGACCTTTCATGCGCCGATACGCCGAAGAGCACGACATCATGACGACTCCGCGGCGCATGCTCGTGGGCAGTTTCCACGGCGACAAGATATTGCTCGCGACACCGCTTCTGAGATGGTACCTGGAACACGGACTCGATGTGACGCGCGTCTATCAGGTCGTCGAGTACACCCCCAGCCCGTGCTTCTGACGGTTCGGCGATGCAGTGTCCACGGCCCGACGCGAAGGAGACGTCCACCCGCACAAGACCATCATCGCAGACACCATTAAGTTGCTGGGGAACTCGGGTTACGGGAAGACAATCACCAACGTGGATCGATATCGCGACGTGAAATACTGCACGGAGAAGGCGGCATCGCTCATGGTCAACGATAGACGGTTCCGACAACTCGACGTCGTCGTCGACGATGCGTACGAGATAGCGATGAACAAGAAAACCGTCACGTACGCCCTGCCCGTACACGTGGGGTTCTTCGTTCTGCAGTACGCCAAGATGCGCATGTTGCAGTTCTATTACGACTTTATCGACAGGTATCTGGAGCGTCCTCTTTTCCAGTACTGCGAGATGGATACAGATTCCGCCTATTTGGCTTTGGCCGGCGAGTCCGTCGACGACCTCATGACCCCGGAACTACGAGAACATTATTTCCGACATCGATCCGAATGGTTGCCGAGGCACGAGGACGGAGTGAGCACGGGTCCGGTGGACGTGTAAAAAAGAAAAAGAAAAGACGATGCACGCCGGTCGTACGGTCTATTGACGTAGTGCTAGGCAACGTGTTCGCACACGTTATAGACGGCGAATTTCTTACAAGAGGAGACGTGCTAGAACCTGTCGTCTTAGTGCACGCTGCTATATTCGTGATGTGCAGCATGGATCTTATTTCGTTGCTGGTGCAGGAGGGTGGATTTGCTTTAATTCGAAGTTCTCGATTGAGGAGTTTCCGTACCAACTTCGTGCTCGCTGGTATGATAACTTTGATCAGGTTAAGGTACTGTCTGTTACATACAAGATATGGATCCGTGATGTTATTCCTGACCAATCAGTGTCTCGAGGTGATGCTTTGGTTCCTGTCATGAGAGTTCCCGAATTCCGCTGGAGTTACGATCCCGAACTTTCAAAGAACATTTTCACCTGCTATGTTGTGTATGCATCCTACATCTAAAACGTTTGTTGTAGTCGGAAAGCGCGTCATCAGTAGTAGCGACAGACTATATAAACAGAGCCGTTACTAGAACAGCCATCACAACCGTTCTCCGATCTCTACAGAGCAGTTCGATTCAATACCATGGCCACGCAGCGTACCGTCGATGCTCAGTGTCCGATCAACCTGTCACAGCTCCAGTCGGAAGCGAGTAACGGGACGTATACATTTACTCGTCCGTTAACAATACTAAATTGCGCCAAACAAGATAAATACGTCGTGTACGCATCATGTCCGCACTGTCTCAAAGGTATGCACCCGGAAAACAATGACTGCTTTTGTCCAATTCATCAATGGCAACCAGTTCCCGTGTACAGATTCGCCTTGCGGATCCTGCTATCAGATTGGCTGGGGGGAGAGTGTTGGGCAACCGTATTCAACGAAACAGCAGCAGAGGTGTTGGGATTTAGTGCCGACACCTACGTTAGTATGACGACGATGGAAGAGCGATACGCCTCACTCTCGCCGCTGCGAGGGGCCCATGGTGACCATTAAGAAACGGGTGAAGGATGCGTATGTGAACTACACCGTGTCAAAACTGGAAGTGATAGACACGAACATTGAATAGCGCTGTACCTAGATGCCGACGGTTGTGACGATTACTTCTGCTCGTACGACCTGTCGCTACGACAGGCTGCGTTTCGCACCTTCACGAACGAACATTGTTCCAAGTGGACTCGTAATAGAAAGAGACTTCAGAGTCCTCTTTATAACGTTTGTGGACAATATTGCATAGCTTATGTATTGTTTCGTTGTAACGGTTTTCTGACGAGAACTTTTATCAACCTGTTCGGTACCGATTTAGTAGCTAACGATTGCCACGTGTTTGATTGGATTAAACAGTTGTGGCGAGGTAGACTGTACTATCGCACATCGATCGAGCCTCTGGCGCGGTGGTAAACACTCGTAAGCTCATGACCTCTGGCGTGATGGTAAACATCCGTAAGTCGTCTCATCATCATCATCATCATCGTCATCACTCTCGAGCCTCTGGCGCGGTGGTAAACACTCGTAAACTCGCGACCTCTGGCGTGATGGTAAACATCCGTAAGTCGTCTCATCATCATCACTCTCGAGCCTCTGGCGCGGTGGTAAACACTCGTAAGCTCGCGACCTCTGGCGTGATGGTAAACATCCGTAAGTCGTCTCATCATCATCATCATCATCGTCATCACTCTCGAGCCTCTGGCGCGGTGGTAAACACTCGTAAGCTCGCGACCTCTGGCGTTATGGTAAACATCCGTAAGTCGTCTCATCATCATCACTCTCGAGCCTCTGGCGCGGTGGTAAACACTCGTAAGCTCGCGACCTCTGGCGTGATGGTAAACATCCGTAAGTCGTCACTCTGTAGCCTCTGGCGCGGTGGTAAACACTCGTAAGCTCGTGACTTCTAGCGTGATGGTAAACATCCGTAAGTCGTCTCATCATCATCATCATCGTCATCATCACCCTCGAGCCTCTGGCGTGATGGTAAACATCCGTAAGTCGTCTCATCATCATCATCATCGTCATCATCACCCTCGAGCCTCTGGCGTGATGGTAAACATCCGTAAGTCGTCTCATCATCATCATCATCGTCATCATCACCCTCGAGCCTCTGGCGTGATGGTAAACATCCGTAAGTCGTCTTAGCGATATTACATGCTATCCTCGTTGTATCGTCATGCTGTTTGTGTCGTTCAATAAAATACGTTTGCATTCGTACGACATCGTGTAGTGTTCGTTAGCCTCTTCGAACCCTATTAACGACCCTGTTAATGACCAATGCTGCTGCTGTCGCTGTAATCTTCCAACAAAAAAATTTTCATAACACAAACTTTCAGAACATGAACTTCCAAACATAAACTTTTCATATCACCAAGTTTCGCGTCACAAACTTTCAAACTTCCAACTTGCAAACTTTCATATCATAAACTTTCAAAAGCATAAACTTCCAAACATAAACTTTTCATATCACCCAGTTTCATATCACAAACTTCCACACAAACTTCCAACTTACAAGATTCAACTTACAAACTTAAAATTTGCAAAGTTTCATAAAACAAACTTTCATGTAAATGTCTCCACACATATCACATGGTGGTGAATGTCTCCATGCATGTCACATGACAGTCGATGTCTCCATGCATGTCACATGGCGGTCAATGTCTCCATGCATACCATATGGCGGTCAATGTCTGCATACATATCACACAGTGGTAAATGTCTCCATGCATGTCACATGACGGTCAATGTATCCACGCGTATCACATGATGTCAAATGTCTCCATACATATCACACAGGCGTAAATGTCTCCACACATATCACATGATGGTGAATGTCTCCATACATATCACACAGCGGTAAATGTATCCATGCATGTCACATGGCAGTCAATTTCTCTATACATGTCACATGGTGGTCAATGTCTCCATGCATGTCACATGGTAGTCAATGTCTCCATGCATATCAAATGGTGTCAAATGTCTCCATGCATATCATATGGTGGTCAATGTCACCATGCATGTCACATGGCGGTCAATGTCTCCATGCATATCACATGGTGTAAAATGTCTCCATACATATCACACAGTGGTAAATGTCTCCATGCATGTCACATGAGGGTCAATGTCTACATGCATATCACATGGTGTCAAATGTCTCCATACATATCACACAGCTGTAAATGTCTCCACACATATCACATGGTGGTAAACGTCTCCATACATACCACATAGTGGTAAATGTCTACATACATGTCACATAGCAGTCAATGTCTCCATGCATGTCACATTGTGGTCAATGTCTCCACGCATATCACACATTGGTAAATGTCTCCATGCATGTCACATGGTGTCAAATGTCTCCATACATATCACACAGCGGTAAATGTCCCTATGCATGTCACATGGCGGTCAATGTCTCCATGCACGTCACACGTCACATCAAAGTCTACCAACAGTGACTGACCAATGTCAAAAAGACAAGACGAGTGGGAGCGCACAAGTTAAAGTCTGTCAACAGTGACTGACCAATATTAAAAAGACAAGACGAGTGGCTGACCAATGTCAAATAGACCAATCTTCCAACTTACACATTTTTCTCAACACAAACTTTCAAAACATGTGTGTGTGCGGTGAAGCAAACTTCCAACTTGCAAACTTGCATAACATAAACTTGTCACATCACAAACTTCCAACTTACAAATTTTCATGACACAAACTTTCAAAGCATGTGTAAGCAGTGAAACAAACTTCCAACTTACAAACTTTCAAAACATAAACTTTCAAAACATGTGTGTGCGGTGAAGCAAACTTCCAATTTGCAAACTTCCAAAGCACAAACTTCCAACTGGCAGACTTCCTACTCGCAAACTTCACACAACTTCGTACAACTTTGCACAACTTCACACAACTTTACACAACTTCGCAGGCGTGGAGTGGAGTGGAGAACTTCCAATATGCAAACTTCCAAAGCTAAAACTTCCAACTTGCAGACTTCCAACTCGCAAACTTCACACAAAATATGTGTGTGCGGTGAAGCAAACTTCCAACTTACAAACTTTCATAACATAAACTTTCAAAACGTGTGTGTGTGACGTGAAGCAAACTTCCAACTTACACATTTTTCACAACACAAACTTTCAAAACATGTGTGTGCGGTGAAGCAAACTTCCAAAACTTCCAACTTACAAACTTTCATAACATACACTTTCAAAAATGGCGGTCAATTTCTCCATGCATGTCACATGGTTGTCAATGTATCCATGCATGTCACGTTGTGGTCAATGTCTCCACGCATATCACACAGCGGTAAATGTCTCCATGCATGTCACATGGCGGTCAATGTCTCCAAGAATGTCACATGGCAGTCAATGTCTCCAAACAAATTTTCATGACACAAACTTTCAAAACATGTGTGTTCGGTGAAACAAACTTTCAACTTGCAAACTTTCATAACATAAACTTTCAAAGTGGAGTGGAGTGGAGTGGAGTGGAGTAGCGAACTTCCAATTTGCAAATTCCAAAGCACAAACTTCCAACTTGCAGACTTCCAACACATGACAGTCAATGTTTCCAAGCATGTCACATGGTAGTCAATGTCTTCATGCATACCACATGGTGTCAAATGTCTCCATACATATCACATGGCTGTCAATGTCTCCATGCATGTCACATGGTGTCAAATGTCTCCACACATATCACATGGTGGTGAATGTCTCCATACATATCACACATCGGTAAATGTCTCCATGCATGTCACATGGTGGTCAATGTATCCATGTATGTCACATGGCAGTCAATGTCTCCATGGATGTCACATGGCAGTCAATGTATCCATGCATACCACATGGTGTCAAATGTCTCCATACATATCACACAGGGGTAAATGTCTCCACACATATCACATGGTGGTGAACGTCTCCATACATATCACACAGCGGTACATGTATCCATACATGTCACATAGCAGTCACTGTCTTCATGCATGTCACGTTGTGGTCAATGTCTCCACGCATATCACACAGTGGTATATGTCTCCATGCATGTCACATAGTGTCAAATGTATCCATACATATCACACAGCGGTAAATGTCTCCATGCATGTCGCATGACGGTCAATGTCTCCATGCATGTCACTTGACAGTCAATGTCTTCATGCATACCACATGGTGTCAAATGTCTCCATACATATCACACAGGGGTAAATGTCTCCACACATATCACATGGTGGTGAACGTCTCCATACATATCACACAGCGGTAAATGTCTCCATACATGTCACATAGCAGTCAATGTCTCCATGTATGTCACATTGTGGTCAATGTCTCCATGCATATCACACAGTGGTAAATGTCTGCCGCGTGGGAACGGGAACGCACAAGTCAGTCGCCACTGCTGACAGTGCACTTGTTTCCTGGGTTTTTCCCGGTTTGAACCGGTTTGAACCAGTTTGAAGCGGTTTGAACCGGTTTGAACCGGTTCTGACGCACAGCGCGCGCGTAGCACGTGAACATCACGTGTACGGCATGTAGAACAATACCAAATAAGGACATGCAGCTGGACACATTTCGCGGGAAAACTGGTTTGACCTTGACCTTTTGACCTTTATACCTCGCGATGTTTCTGGAAAATTCCATGACGTCGTTCGAACGTTCTAGAAAAGAAGAAAAAAATACACGAAACCGGTTCGAACCGGTTCTGTACCCAGACACGTCTCGAAAAGCGCGCCACAATCGTCAGTATTAAACCGAACCGCCACTGTCATCAGACAGAATTAGGGTTAATAACACTAACTGACAATCGTATCAGTACAACAGGTCGGTGACCTTTGACCTTACATTAGGGTTACTAACCCTACAGGGTTCGTATTATGGTTCACTACAGACGACAGAATTAGGGTTACTAACCCTAACTGACAATTGTATTCACACTTGATGAGGTGACGTCATAGGACGCTCGACCAATCAGAACGCTCGCCACCGACCCTTGACCTTGACCTGTAGCGTCCCTGGCGATCGTATCATCACAAAACAACGCCCCGAAATCTCCTCGTTTTAGATAATAGGGGCGGAGCTGTGACGTGACCGCTCTCGACCCATCAGAACCGTCGACACACTTGACCCGTAGCGCTCCTGGCGACAATATTACCGCAAAACAGTACCTCGAGGGTGATAATAGGGGATGACACGTTGCGCCCTCTGGCGACGGTTTCACTACAAAACGGTGTAATTTATGCTAACTTATGCAAATGTATGCAAATGAGCTGTGACGTCATAGGTCACGTGACGGCTCTCGACCAATCAGAACAGTCGAAACTAGGTCACAAACCGTCGACATAATTGACCCGTAGCGCCCCCTGGTGACGGTTTCACCACAAAAGGGTGCAATATATGCTAATTTAT